>APFE030849950.1:34328-52023 GCA_000404065.3 Pinus taeda
TTGTAAGACAAGTTATCACTGAAAGGGGAGTCTCTCTTGAAAAGGTGCATACAAAGGAGAATTGTGCAGACATGTTCAGGAAACCAGTTTTGTTAGAGAAGCTACGCTGGTGTTTGGCTTCTCTTGGCTTGTAGAAAAGATAAAATAATAATAAAAGGGCATCAGGCTAATTGTTGTCAAGGTGGAGATTGTTGAGATTTTCTGTTTTGAATAAAATAGGCAAAATCTCAGTAGATGATAACAATAGGAATTAGTTCCTAGATTAGCTCCAGTTTGTTGGGAGGGAGTTAATGCATCCTAAATTTGATATGAGAGGATTTATGAGGCAGTTAGATTCTCTTTTCTATATAACAGGTATCCATATGGATTGTTTCATGAGTGTGAGAGTTTGTGAGGATTTAATTATGTAATCTCTTGTTTGATTAATAATATTGTTGATACCTATGTTGTGTGGACGTAGCCCAGATTGGTTGGGTGAACCACGTTAATTGCTGTGTCTTTATGTGCATGATTGATTTGCTGAGTATTTGTTTTAGTTCACTGTGTATCTGATCTCCAACATTCTGTCCAAGGACCAAATAGTCGCGAAAGAACCTTTTGGGTTCTATTATTAGGCTTCCCTCTCAAGATATGGTTAAAGGAGGTACTCATCAAGGTGGAAAATTCACTGGGAAGGTTCATTTACTTGGATGAAGCTTCTCTCTTGGCATCAGATAAATGTATGGCATGGGTCCTGATCGAGATGGAGACTATAGAAGGATGACCATGGTTTCTAGAAATCCTTTGGGGCGAGAAGGTGATCATCCAGCCGCTAGAATACTCGAAGACCGCCTTTAGATGTATTAACCATAGAGATGTTGGCCACCTAACAAGCTCTTTTGTGGCTCCTATGCATCAGGGCTTCGATACCCGTATCCATCATAAAACCCTGACAAGGTCGGTTCTACAATTGGTTCCTCAAAATCCGACTCCACATACACCTCTACGGGTCTCAAAAGAAAGGTTAAATTTTTCCTCAGAGGAGGTAAAGGATTTTAGTTTCAACAAGGTGTCATACTAACAGTTGGGCCCTGATTACTCTAGGGGAATGAACCTTCCGAAAGATTATCCTACACAAGGCTTTATAAAAGTAATGATACATGAGGTCGATGCAGTCATTTCCTCTGAAAAGAACAGTAATAAAGTGATGGAAGACATCTCATATAGTTGGTCACCTAAGATTTCTCCTGGGTACGACTACTTTTGTGATACAGATCAAGTCGGTAAGTCTTTTCTTGACTTAAGATCTCTTATTCAAGATCCGTCTGTTGAAGATTCCATTCTTATAGATCAAATTGAATTGAATGCCCTTAAGTCTATTAATAGTCAATATTTTCCTCAAAGCACAATAGTAGATTTCTTGAAACATATAACCTCCTCCATGTTCTCTGAAAATCACGATAATCCACATCAATAATTGACACATATTAATATGATCCTAAAATTTAATGGATGTCCTTCGAATATCTTATTAAAATCTAGGGTTTTTGATTCAACAACAAAGCACTCTGGTGCGCCTACCTCCCTTTCTAGCTTGAACACTCATATTACCTCTCTAATTGTGCCCTCATATAAATAAGCCTTGAATATTCCCCCCATCTCCACATTCACAGGGGTTACTCATGTTGACAAATCTTAGACATAGCCTAGTTACTCCTTTCAAAACGTCACTATCAAAAAGAAAAAGAACCCCAAAAAATCTCTAGCAAGAGAAGGCAATCATCCTAAGCCTATCCAGGGTGGAATTAGTCTCTCCCCGCCAAATGAATTGGATTTAAATTCAAGGGTCCTCAGAGCACAGACATCCTCTCCTCCTCCTAAATAATCATAATTTTGTCTCTCAACATTCGAGAGGTTAGGGGTCCCTCCAAATTCACCTCCCTCAGAAGGCTTATCAGTACATATCGCCCATCCATCATATGTTTTCAAGAAACTATGGCCTCAGGAGAAAAATCAAAAGAGTACTTCTGAAATATTTGTCCAGGCTAGTTTTCATGTGCTTTGGATTCAAATGGCTTGTCAGGTGGTC
This sequence comes from Pinus taeda, assembly GCA_000404065.3. Taxonomy (NCBI): domain Eukaryota; kingdom Viridiplantae; phylum Streptophyta; class Pinopsida; order Pinales; family Pinaceae; genus Pinus; species Pinus taeda. The sequence continues at coordinate 36,397 of APFE030849950.1, forward strand.
TAATCACTATATAGGACCTAAAATTGCATCACTTCATGCTTACTCCTCGTCATTAGGTATCATTCTAGAAGGATCCCTAAGAAGATGTTCTTGTACCATAAAATTGATCGATTGTTATGGACCATACAGTGACAGACTAGATTTCTGGGACTAGATACAAACTAGTGGCATTTTCTTGGATCAAGCCCTCATCATGAGAGGAGATTTAAACTTCACTATTTTTGCAGGAGAGACCTATGGTCTTCGAGCTCAACCAGATCCTCTATGATCCTACTTTTCGACAACGTTGCAGAATCATAAGCTCCGTGACATAGCTCCCTTCCCCTTAACCCCTACCTAGAGAAATGGGAGGATTGGTGAGGAAGGGATAGCCAAAAGAATGGATAGGTTCTTAATGGCTGACCAATTGGCAAGAAGAGTAAGGAGACTCAGATCCTGGACAACACAAGATAAGTTGTCGGATCACAAGCCCATTTTCCAGGAGTTAGACTTTGATCCTATCATACAATAAATATCCCTTTAAATTCAACCACTAATGGTTGGAAGAAGAGTCTTTTAGATTGTTGGTAAAGTAAATCTGGCAGAGAAACCCAGTCTCAAACTAATTTGTTAAGAAAACTCATGGATCTAAAGAAGGAAGTTTTAGTCTAGGAGAGAAAAAGGAAAACAAATGACCCAAAAATGAAAGTGAAGGTTTCATTGATTAATTTCCAGGTTTGTTTATTTCTTTTTAGGCAACAGAGAAAAATTGGAAAAGTACACAAAAATAAGTTAATTTGCATAAATTTTATAGTAATAAGAGGAAAAAAATGCAGCATAAGACAAGAGAAAATTGATATTGGAGTTCAACCATCTTGGGCTACGTCTCTGGGTCCAGCTTCCAATGGTTATTGCTTTATTAAAATGATCAAATTTTCATTACATCAGTTTACAAGCTTCAAACTAAAAATATGACACTTCCACGCTGCTCAGAATGCTCAAAAACCCCATTTAGGCTCTTCTTGAGGTAAAAAGGGCTCATAATTTAGAAAAATATGCCCGCTATTCTAAACTGTCAACAAACTGTTCTCCTCATTAGCTCTCAGTGCCTAAATTTTTTTAACAACATGGCCTTTGGCCCAATGGTGGTGTGTTGTACTAGAACCCCAAAGGTCCCAGGTTCGATCCAACGAAATAAGCATTATTTGCATTAATTTTTTTTGTATTAAAAAAATTTAACAGGTCGTTGGCCCTTTGAATCTACTACTCCCACTAGTCATATCACCACATAGGGCCATGGGCCATGGGCCATTTCCCATGCACCCACCGCTACTCCCCATCATCGGTCATATGTAAACAATAAAATGTGGGTCGTAGGCGGAAGGCCACACCCACCCTCCACTTGTGCGACGGTCATGTGGTATAATGGGATTGAGGTCTCAGAGTCAACCGATGCCCCCACCTTTGTTGATGTGAAGGTCATGTAACCAATAAAACCAATAGCCTCCCCAATTGTAGAACCCATTCACATTAAATATAAATAGGCCACTTATGTCAAACAAGAGATATGCATGGAACACTGGTAGGTTGTTGGTTTCGCTAGTTGGAGGTCGATAGTTCAATTCTTGTGGAGGATGTCGGTCGACCTAACAAAATTTTGGCACCAAATCTAGGGCCATTTGGAGGCCTCTCATATAGCCATTTTGCACTCTCTGATTGGCACACGTGGCGACCTAAGTTGGTCCACCAAAACAACCATATGCCTAGTCGACAAATGACATCAATGCCACTTGCCCTCAGGTGATTGGTCCACCTACCATTCGTACAACGTACTAAAACCTGCTACATGAGCTTACAGGCTACCACATCAGCGTCCATACCCTATAAGTTGAATTTTGGCCTATTTGTCCAAAAATTAAAACGTGATAACTTGCTCATGCGGTGTCAGATTGAGGTGATTCAAGCATCGCTAGAATCAAAACAAAAGGCTCTACCATTTGGCGTTGGTTTCAGGAGATTTTGAGCATTCTGATTTTTGATCATTTTCAAGATCCCTTGGATAAAAAAAACTAAAAAAAGAGTTGGCATAAATAGAATCTAAATATGATCACTTTTCTCATACTTTTTCCTCATCCTTCATGGTAGAAATAACCTAGAAAATGACCTCTCTAGTAGCTAGGAAATATCAGATCCTAAAGATGGAGGAAGAGGAATGGAGACCAAAAGCAGGGCTACATGGATTAAAAATGGAGATGTCAATACTAAATTTTTCCATAGCTATGAAAGCCATAGAAGAAACATAAAAGCTATATGGGAACTAGAGGAAGAAGATGGAAAAATGGTGTCTTCTACTAAAGAATTAAAAATTGCAACCTCCACCTATTTCTCCTCTCTCTTCAAATATTTTTGGTCCTCAAACATCAGCTCATAGTTGCAACTAATCCAACATTACATGTTCTTCTTCACACAAGAGGAATCAAATTTGATCGGTAGCCCCGTCACTCTAGAGGAAATTGAAAGAGTTATAAAAATGTTTTCTAAAGACAAAAGTCGAGGACTAGATGGTTGAACAATGTTACTCATCTCCTTTTTTGATATTATTGGATCAGATATTTGCATGATGGTAGAGGAATCTAGAAGATCAAGGAAAGTATCAGGAGACATCAATGCTACATATATAACCTTGATTCGAAAATGCTAAAATCCTAAGCCCTTTTTGGACTTTAGCCTCATTTCCCTGTGCAACCTGGTATATAAAATTATCTCCAAGGTAATTTCAAACTAGATTAAGAGGATGCTAGCAGAAAAACTGTCTCCAAACCAGTTTGGCATCCTAGCTAATATGTAGATTCATGATGCCATAAGCATTGCTGAAGAAGCCATCCATTCTATTAAGACCAAAAAACATAAATATCTTGTTTTAAAATGGACCTTAATAAAGCTTTTGATAAATTCAATTGGACTTTCCTTAGACTTGTTCTCTTTCAAATTGGTTTGAGTCTACAAGTTACAAATTGGATCATGAGTTGTGTTTCCTTAGCCACCTTCTCCGTCCTTATTAATGACTCTCCTTCCATCAAATTCACCAGCTCCTAAGGACTCAGGTAAGGATACCCTCTGTCTGCATTGTTGTTTTTGATTGTGAAGGAATGTCTAAGCAACCTTCTATTAAAATAAAAACATGATGGAAATATAAAGGGCATAAAAGTCTCCAAAAATAAATTCATTACCCATCTGCTCTTTGTGGATGATGTACTCCTTTTGGGTTTGGGCACTGTTACTGAATGGAGGGAAACCCATAGAATCATAAACCTCTTTTGCAGTGCCACTCGAATGGAGATCAACCTTAATAAATCCTCCTTTCATCAATCCGCAGCTAGTGTAGATACTGTCATGGAGATTCAATCCTTCTTACTATTGTAGACTATCCCACTAGAAAATGGTATCAAGGATCTTGGCTTCTTTCTTAAACCAAACAAGTACCATAAATATCATTGGAAGTGGATGACAAGAAGAGTGGAGTAGAAAATTAATTTGTGGTTCAACAACTTGTTGTCTCTTGGCAAAAGTTTGATCTTGGCTAAATTTGTATTGGAATGCATTCCAGTATATTGATTGTCTTTAGCTAAAATCCCCTCTAATGTCCTCAAAACCATCAGAAAATTTATCTTCAACTTCATGTGGATTGGAAAATACAATAAATAAGGTATACATCTAGAAAACTTGTACTCTCTATCTATTCCAAAAAATTTTGGACGTTGAGGTATTAAAACTTTGACATGGTTTGCCAAAGCTCTTGCCTTAAAACACCTATGGAGAAGTCTATTTGGAGATGGACTTTGGAGTCAGATCATCAAAGAAAAATATTTAAGAAGTTTTTTAGTGGTGGACTGGATTAGAGGTTAGGTTTTTGAACCTACCAAAATGGGCCCCATAGTCTGGAAAGTGTTCATGGTCGTTGTTCCCACACTCTACAAATGGCTAGTATGGAAAGTGGGAGATGGAAAACAATTCATCTTTAACAAGGATCCATTTATAATTGGTGGACAAATCTACAAGTTGTCCATTGAACTAACACAATATTTATATTCCAAAGGACTATACTACCTATACACCTTAGGAAAACAACATCATCCCAGCCCTCCAACAACTATTGGTTATCCTCAGTTGAACTTAGGTTGTCTAGTGCACTTGTTATTGAATGGGTTTCTTTCACTAAAAAATGTAAACTTAGTGGGGTGAGGCTTATCAATTGCAAATATTCTCTAGTCTAGAGATTTGAATTCTCTATAGGGATGATCAAAGCTTGTTCTGCCTATGAAGCAATATCCCATATTGAGATAACAACAAATGATAGATGTTGGAATAGGCTTATATGGAAATGGCCTATACCCATTAAATTAAAATGGTTCTTTTGGTTGGTCCTTCACATGGGACAACCTTCTAAAAAGGGGCTTTGTGGGTCCAAATGAATTTTCTTTCTGCAGACTTCAAGAAGAATCTGTAGACCATTTACTAATACATTGCCTTGGTGCCTAGAATGTCTGGAAGTTAGTCTTATAGATCCTGAGTGTCAAAGTAGACTTGAACAAGACTTCCTTTTAAGATTTGTTATTCTTTTAGGTAAATAAATTTAAACACATTAGATCCCTACCTATTTTTGTAGCATGGGGTATATGGATACTAAGAAACAAGATTATTTTCAACAATGAAAAGAAATGTATTCTTCTAAAATCCACAAAGGTCATATCCCTCTTTAGTGTTAGAAATTAATTAACGGAGCCATGAAATACATAAAATATTTCGGAAACACAAATACAGAAATGCATAAAATAAGAGAGACACAGATATACGTGGTTCAACCAATTTGGGCTACATTCATGGAGAAACATCCAGTCCTTCCTTTTATATTATTCATCAAAATGAAGAGATACAACCTACACCAGATCCACTGTAATTTCCTCTTCGTTCTTACACATCCTCCCCTCTCTATCTCTCTCTCTAAAATAATGATGCATGGTCGCAATACAATTCCCTCATTTAAACCGAGGGTTTCCTTCTAGGGAAAAAAACATAAATTAACACAACTTCTACCGTCATATAATTCGCATAATGAATTGCCTAGATTGAATACGAAATTACAATATTTTACAAGACAATTTTACATCCATTTTAGCTTCGAGGGCTCTACCCTCGAACCCCCGTTGGGTGCCTACTATCCCTCAGACACCCTAGCCAGTGGGGATGGTCCCCCTTGAACCCCCATGGGGGAGAAAAGTCCCCCCTGCATGTAGCAGTGTACAGTCCTCCTAGGGTAAACACTCGACTGAAACATGACATCTGAATCAGGAAGACAATCAGGCTCCACACCCAACAATCTCCCACTTGGAGACTAATTCTAAAAACTCCACCACTACTTCATTTTCTGGATAATGCTTCCATTTTGGACCTGGTTGTTTCTCACCTGCATCATCATACTTTAAGACCAATTGAAATTGAGAAAAATCGTAGTTTCTCCCTGGTTACAACTTTTGTTAACATATTTGGAGGATTTCGGCTAGTGTGTTACTTTTCTAGCTTCAATTGTCCATCTTCCAATACTTACTGTATGAAATGGTACCTAAGATGTATATGTTTAGTCTTGGAATGAAATGTTGAGTTCTTTTCAAGATGAATGACACTCTCGTTGTCACTATATAACCTGACCCCCTCTTTCTTTTTCCTAATTCATCCATAAACCTTTGTAACTAAATCATTTCTTTACTAGCCTCTATAGAAACAACATACTCTGCTTCCGTTGTTGAAAGTGCAACAATGTTTTGCAATTTTGAAACCCAACTAATAATTGTTCTAGCTATACTAAACACATACCCTATGGTGCTCCTCCTATTATCTCCATATCTGCATCAACATATCCCTATAAAGAAATATTTGAACCACCAAAGAATAATTATTGATTTTTGGTACCTCTCAAATACCCAAGAATCCACTTTACCACCATCAAATGCTCTTTTCCTGGATTTTTCATATACTTGCTTACAAATCCCATTGCATGTGCAATATCGGGCCTTATGCAAACCATTGCATACATTAAGCTTCCAAATGTTGATGCATATGGAACTTTACACATATAATCCATCTCTTCCTTAATCTACGGACACATCTCCTTACTTAGTTTGAAATGGCTAGCCAAAGGTGTACTAACTGGTTTTGCATTCTGCATATTAAATCTTTCCAACTTTTCTATGTACTCACTATGAGACAATGTTAATCTGTAATTGTTCCAACCTCTAGTTATTCTCATATCAAGGATTTGTTTTGTAGCACCCAAATCCTTCATTGCAAATGAATTTTCCAATTTTCCTTTAAGCATATTTATTTCCTGCAAGTCATCTACATACAATAACAATATAATATAGTTTCCATCATTTTTCTTTTTAAGATAAACACAATGGTCAGACTGACATCTAGTATAACCTTGTTCAAACATAAACTTGTCAAATTTTAGATACCACTGCCTTTAAGCTTGTTTTAAGCCATACAAGCTCTTCTTGAATTTTCACACCAAGCTCTCCTTCCTTTTGATCTCGTACCCTTGTGGCTATTTCATATATATTTCTTCCTCCAAATCCCCATGGAGAAAGGATGTCTTTACATCTAAAAGCTCAAGATGCAAAACTTCTACTGCCAGTAGACTTAAAATAGTTCTGATTGAAGTCATTTTAACATCAGGAGAAAAAAATCATCAAAGTCTATACCTTTCTTTTGTGTAAACCCATTCACCACAAATCTAGCATTATACCTCTATTTACCTCCATCTTTTTCCTTCAACCTGTAAACCCATTTATTCTACAATGTTGTTTTACCTGCAGGAAACTTGTCTAAGTCCCAAGTCTGGTTATGCATCAAGGAGTCCATCACTTCTTCCATGGCTTGCTCCCACTTCTTCCTAGTTTCTAGCTACATTACTTCTTCATATATTTCTTGTTCACTAGAATCAATTAATAATACATAATATAATGAAGGAGAGTATCATTCAGGGAGTCTACTTGTCCTGGTATATCTTCTAACACCACTCTTAGGTGTTTGAGGTGTCTCTTGTCATTGTGGTTTTTTTTTTTTTGGTTGGTGATCATTATAATTTTCATGCACCTTTAGTTTTTCTATGATATCATCAAGCACTGTGTATTCTTTGTTTTCCTTTTCTTGTATTTGATCCTTATATAAGACCTTTTAATTAAATACGACTCTCTTGGATCCTAATGATTTTGTGATTTTCATAATCATATAAGTGATAACCATTATTATTTACATCATATCTAATAAAGGAACATTTCTTTGATTTTGCCTCAAACTTTGATCTATTTTCTTTATTAATGTGGACAAAAGCTTCACAATCGAAAGACTTTAAAAATGAGTAGTTTACCATTTTACATATCCATGCCTCCTCAAGAATACCACCATCCGAGGAACTTGAAGTCCCTTTGTTTAATAGAGAAACAATAGTATCTACAACATATGCTCAAAATTGTAAGGGCAATCATGCATGCAATCTCATGCACCTTGCACGCTTCATGACTGTCATGTTCACCCTTTTTGACACACCATTTTATTGTGTTGTTCCTAGAACTGTCTTCTCTCTATGAATTCCATGCTCTGAATAGTAGTTATCAAACTCTTTGTTGTTGTGTTCACCTCCATTTTTTTATCTCAGACACTTCAACTTCTTTCCTATCTCATTCTCAACCAAATATTTCCATTTCTTGAAAGTATCAAATACATTATATTTATTATGAATACAATAAATCCAGGTTTTCCTAGTTGCATCATCAATAAAAGTAACATAATAGTGAGAGCCACCGAGAGATGATACTTAAGCTGGTCCCCATACATCTGTATGCACAAGCTCTAATTTTTCACTCTTCTTTTCTTTCCCAACTCTAATAAATTTGACTCTCTTTTGCTTTCCATAAACACAATTCTCACATAAATCCAAATCAACATGCTTCAAACCTCGCAAAAAATTTCTTGAGTGAAGAATTTGCATCCCTTTCTAACTCATGTGCCCAAGCCTATGATGCCACAATTTCGTGTCTGCTGCTATGGAGGTTAAATCATTAACAAAATTATAAATACTATTGCATAAATACAATGTACCAACCTTTTTTCCTTTTGTTATTACCAAGGCTCCTTTACTGACCTTCCAAGTTTTTTCTATGAATGTAGTTACAGAACCTTCACCACCTAACTACCCTATTGAAATTATATTTTTCTTCATATCTAGAACATGTCTTACCTCCTTCAATAGCCATTGGTTTCCATTTTGTTACTTTATAAAAACCTTACCCATTCCAATGATTCTATAGGGTTTATCATCACCCAAACAAACCTGTCCAAAATCTCTTTGAACATAGCCATGAAAATGTTTCCTATCAGGTGTGCCATGGAATGAGGCCCCTGAATATACCACCCAATCATCAATAATATTCTTTAATGAAAGAATCAAAGCATCGTGCAACACATCACTTATCACATTCGCTTCATGATTGTTCTCTTGTTGTCCATCTCCTTCCTTTCCCTTTCGAGATTTGCAGTCTTTCTTCAGGTGTCATTCTTCAAACATTTCTTGTACCCTATCCTTGATCTGGATTTGGATCTACCTTTTCTTTATTTACTGTAATTTCCTAGACTCCTTCCACTTTCCATTTTTCTTCCCCTAGTTTCTGCAGTCAAACCATTACCTAATGTCTCACTAGAGATTTTCTGTAGCATTTCCTCGCTAAGGATGGTACCAACAACATCATCAAACTTTAAAGTAGTAGATCTAGAGACAAATTTACTAATAGCCATAACTAATCCATTCCAACTTTCTAGAAATGAGCATAGAAATGATAGAGCCTTAACTTCATCATCAAAATTTACCCCTGCAGAACTTAACTCACTCGTAACCATGTTAAATTCATTTAAATGATCAACAACAGATCCACCTTCTGACATCTTCATATTAAAAAGATGTTTCATAAGAAATACCTTATTTGAGGCTGAGGGTTTTTCATATAGTTTTACCAATTCCGTCAATAAACCTTCTGTTGTCACTTCGTTTGAAATGTTGAATTCCACTGACTCTGTCAGGCATAGCCATATTGTTCCTAGTGAATTTTTTTTCGAGAAGATCCCATTCTTCATTTGTCATACTTGTCAGCTTCTTTGATTTTCCACTCAATGGTAGGTACATATCTTTATGATACAGATAATATTCCATCTGCATATTCTCCAACTGGTAATTTTGGTCGTTAAATTTATCGATCCTAAACCTACCATCTTCTGCCATTCCTCCCACTCAAACTAGGAACCATTATCTCCTGTGCGTTTATGAGCCAAATAAATCTTCGACTCTGATACGAGTTGTTAGAAATTAATTAACGAATCAATTAAATACATAAAATATTTCCAAACACAGTTACATAAATGCATAACACAAGAGAGACACAGATATACATGGTTCACCTAATTTGGGCTATGTCCACAGAGAAACAACTAATCCTTCCTTTTATATTATCTAACAAAATGAAGAGATGCAATCTACAACAAATCCATTGTAATTTCCTCTTCGCTCTCACATAACCTCCTCTGTCTCTCTCCCAATCAGAATAATGATACACAGTCACGATACAATTCCCTCACATAAACCGAGGGTTTCCTTCTAGGGGAAAAATCCCTAAATTAATATGATTTATACTGTCATATCATTCGCCTAATGAACATCCCAGATTGATTATGAAATTACAATATTTTACAAGGAAAGTTTACATCTATTTTTAGCTTTGAGGGCACTACGCCCGAAACCCCGTTGGGGACATGCTGGCTCCCGGAACCCTGAGGCAGGGGGGATGACCCCTTCCTGAACCCCCACAGGTGGGAAAAGCCCCCCCCCGCACCTCCCCACATGGAGGGGTGTACAGTCCTCTTGGGGTGTACACCCAACTGAAACAATAACTCTGAATAATGAAGATAATAATGCTCCACAGCCAACATTTAGGGAATATCTTATACAAAAAAGATTAAAAACTCAGAGTAGAGCCAAATTTACCATTATCTCGTAGGAACTCCCTATTGGTTTCCTTGATGAGGTTGCTCATGGGAATTTCTATGGTGGAGGGGGTATGATAAAAATAAATGCTAACATATTTCTCCACTTCAAAATAGGCCTTGGTACTGATATAAATACTAAAGTCATGTTGATTGTAGTATGGGCCCTCATGACACTTGCTAAGATGTACAATATAAAAAACATTCAAATCTTGGAGATTCTAAATGTGTCTTAAATTGGTTGACAAGTTATTCTCATTTAGAGGTTTTGAATCTTGAATCTTGGAAACTTCAAATTGAAGAAACAAAATCCATTTTTCAATCTATTAGATACCAACATATATACAGGGAGTACAATAGAACAACAAACAAGTTATCCAAAATCCATTTATATTTGGATCATGGCAACATTATATATGAAAAATACATAGAAAACAAAATTCAGAGCATCCAATCCATTCCCAATGCACACATGAGTTAAATTGAGCTTCAACAATTGTAGTGGCAGCTAGCCAGCAATTCATAAGTCATTTATGAAGATTCACCTCACAGTTTGAATCTCCTTGTTATTTTTTTGTTCTGTTGTTGTTCAATTTTTTCCTTGTTCACAATTTTTCAAATCACTCAGTTTGTTGTTTCATTTTTATATGTATCAGGGAACTGGATTAGTATTAATGTCGGTTTTTTTAATTTTCAATCATATTGTAATTCAGGATTTCAGCTCTTTAGTGATATGCTAGGAAAGTTTCTATCGAAACACTTATCTCTCTCTCTCTCTCTCTCTCTCTCTCTCTCTCTCTCTTATATATATATATATATATATATATATATATATAATATATATTATATACTATATATATAGATGTATTTCTGCAGTGAAAAAAAGTTATACATTCATATATCAAATTTCTTTGAAAGAGATCAATTTTGATTGGGCTATATACTCGTTCCACTTTATATCAATTCAATAAAACTCAAAATCAAATTTTTTAAGTGATGTAATTTTGAAAAAAATAATTTAAAAATAAATTTTTTTATATTTATATGGATAAGTGTGTTTATTTTAAAATAGAGTTTTGAAGTCCACGGGGTCTTAGATAAACATGAACAGATGCTCTTTTAAGACACTCCTTGATGCCAAGCTTACAAAAAACAATAGAGTTTTGAAAGTTTTAATTAATTATCAATTATTAGGTGGATGTTAGGGATTTGACCTCCATTAAATATTCTATAATATTTACAAATTAAAGAATGAAAATTATTTTCAAAGTAATATTGTTTTTACCCCTTTTAATTAAATTGATTAATTAAAAAAAATGCTATACAAACAAGTGTCATTTAAAATGAGTTATGTTTTTTTGGGCATCACTTATGTTTTTTTGAGCATGTAATATTGATAAGCCATGATATTGTAACAAAGCTTATTTATAGATTAAGAATCTTCAAGGTAAAGTGGGGATGAATCGCATGGCTAAAAATCTTGTTACATGTTTTTTTAAATGTGTATAGTTTTTAAAATATACATATTTTTAACTTATATATTAATCCTCTTAATACAACCAATAATAATATTAAATAAAATATAATTTAGATATTTTAATTTTGTTTTTTATTTTTAATGATTTAAAATGTGTAATAATATAAGTGTTTTCTGGTTCACTAGAATCAATTTATAATACATAATATAATGAAGGAGATTATCATTCAGGGGGTCTACTTATCATGGTATATCTTCTAACACCACTCTTAGGTGTTTGAGGTGTCTCTTGTCATTGTGTGGTTTTTTTTTTTTTTTTGTGGTTGTTGGTCATTATAATTTTCATGCACCTTTAGTTTTTTGTGATCTCATCAAGCACTGTGTATTTTTTGTTTTCCTTTCCTTGTTTATTTTCTTGTATTTGGTCCTTATATAAGACCTTTTCATTAAATATGATTCTCTCGGATCCTAATGATTTTGTGATTTTCATAATCATATAAGTGATAACCATTATCATTTACACCATATCTAATAAAGGAACATTTCTTTGATTTTGCCTCAAGCTTTGATCTATTTTCTTTATTAATGTGGACAAAAGCTTCAAAATCGAAAGACTTTAAAAATGAGTAGTTTACCATTTTACATATCCATGCCTCCTCAAGAATACCACCATCTGAGGAACTTGAAGTCCCTTTGTTTAATAGAGAAACAATAGTATCTACAACATATGCTCAAAATTGTAAGGGCAATCATGCATGCAATCTCATGCACCTTGCACGCCCCATGATTGTCATGTTCACCCTTTTTGACACACCATTTTATTGTGTTGTTCCTAGAACCGTCTTCTCTCTATGAATTCCATGCTCTAAATAGTAGTTATCAAACTCTTTGTTGTTGTGTTCACCTCCGCTTTTTTATCTGAAACACTTCAACTTCCTTCCTATCTCATTCTCAACCAAATATTTCCATTTCTTGAAAGTATCAAATACATTATATTTATTATGAATACAATAAATCCAGGTTTTCCTAGTTGCATCATCAATAAAAGTAACATAATAGTGAGAGCCACTGAGAGATGATACTTACGCTGGTCCCCATACATCTGTATGCACAAGCTCTATTTTTTCACTCTTCTTTTCTTTCCCAACTCTAATAAATTTGACTCTCTTTTGCTTTCCATAAACACAATTTTCACATAAATCCAAATCAACATGCTTCAAACCTCGCAAAAAATTTCTTGAGCGAAGAATTTGCATCCCTTTCTAACTCATGTGCCCAAGCCTATGATGCCACAATTTCGTGTCTGCTGCTATGGAGGTTAAAGCATTAACAAAATTATAAATACTATTGCATAAATATGACGTACCAACCTTTGTTCCTTTTGTTATTACCAAGGCTCCTTTAGTGACCTTCCAAGTTTTTTCTATGAATGTAGTTACACAACCTTCACCACCTAACTACCCTATTGAAATTATTTTTTTCTTCATATCTAAAACATGCCTTACCTCCTTCAATAGCCATTGGTTTCCATTTTTTAATTTATAAAAACCTTACCCATTCCAACAATTCTACAGGGTTTATCATCACCCAAACAAACCTTTCCAAAATCTCCTTGAACACAGTCATGAAAATGTTTCTTATCAGGTGTGCCATGGAATGAGGCCCCTGAATATACCACCCAATCATCAATAATATTCTTTAATGAAAGAATCAAAGTATCGTGCAACACATCACCTATCACATTCGCTTCATGATTGTTCTCTTATTGTCCATCTCCTTCCTTTCCCTTTCGAGATTTGCAATCTTTCTTCATGTATCATTTCTTCAAGCATTTCTAGTACCCTATCCTTGATCTGGATTTGGATCTACCTTTTCTTGATTTACAGTGATTTCCTAGCTCCTTCCACTTTCCATTTTTCTTCCCCTAGTTTCTGCAGTCAAACCATTACATGATGTCTCACTGGAGCTTTTTTGTAGCATTTCCATGCTAAGGATGGTACCAATAACATCATCAAACTTTAAAGCACTAGATCTAGAGACAAAGTTACTAATAGCCATAACTAATCCTTTCGAACTTTCTATAAATACACATATAAATAATAGAGTCTTAACTTCATCATCAAAATTTACCCCTGCAGAACTTAACTCACTCATAACCCTGTTAAATTCATTTAAATGATCAACAACAGATCCACCTTTTGACATATTCATATTAAAAAGATGTTTCATAAGAAATACCTTATGTCAGGCTGAGGGTTTTTCATATAGTTTTACCAACTTCGTCATTAAACCTTCTGTTGTCACTTCCTTTGAAATGTTGAATTCCACTGATGTTGTCAGGCATAGCCATATTGTTCCTAGTGATTTTTTGTCGAGAAGATCCCATTCTTCGTTTGCATACTTGTCGGCTTCTTTGATTTTCCACTCAATGGTAGGTACAGATCTTTATGATACAGATAATTTTTCATCTGCATCTTCTCCAACTAGTAATTTTGGGTGTTAAATTTATCAACCCTAAACCTACCATCTTCTGCCATTGCTCCCACTCAAACTAGGAACCATTATCTCTTGCGCGTTTATGAGCCAAATAAATCTACGGCTCTTATACGAGTTGTTAGAACTTAATTAATGAATCAATGAAATGCATAAAATATTTCCAAACACAGTTACATAAATGCATAAAACAAGAGAGACACAGATATACATGGTTCACCTAATTTGGGCTATGTCCACAGAGAAACAACTAATCCTTCCTTTTATATTATCTAACAAAATGAAGAGATGCAATCTACAACAGATCCATTGTAATTTCCTCTTCGCTCTCACATAACCTCCTCTGTCTCTCCGCCAATACGAATAATGATACATAGTCATGATACAATTCCATCACATAAACCGAGGGTTTCCTTCTAGGGGAAAATCCCTAAATTAATATGATTCATACCGTCATATCATTCACCTAATGAACATCTTAGATTGACTATGAAATTACAATATTTTACAAGGAAAGTTTAAATCTATTTTTAGCTTTGAGGGCACTGCTCCCGAAACCCTGTTGGGGACCCGCTAGCTCCCTGAACCCTGAGGCATGGGGGATGACCCCCTCCTAAACCCCCACAGGGGGGAAAAGTCCCCCCCCCCCCCCCGCACCTCCCTGCATGGAGGGGTGTACAGTCCTCCTGGGGTGTACACCCAACTAAAACAATAACTCTGAATCATGAAGATAATAAGGCTCCATAGCCAACATTAGGGAATATCTTCTAGAACAAAGATTAAAAAGTCAGAGCAGAGCCAAATTTCCCATTATCTCATAGGAGCTCCCTATTGGTTTCCTTGATGAGGTTGCTCATGGGAATTTCTATGGTGGAGGAGGTATGATAAAAATAAATGCTAACATATTTCTCCACTCGGAAATATGCCTTGGTACTGATACAAATACTAAAGTCATGCTGATTGTAGTATAGGCCCTCATAACACTTGCTAAGATTTACAATATAAAAAACATTCAAATCTTGGAGATTCTAAATTAGCCTTAAATTGGTTGACAAGTTATTCTCATTTAGAGGTTTTGAATCTTGAATCCTAGAAACTTCAAATTGAAGAAACAAAATCCATTTTTCAATCTATCACATACCAACATATATATAGGGTGTGTTAGCACTTGAAATTTCACCTAGGCTGAGATAGACAAATCTCAAGGCTACATCAAACCATTTCACCTCGTAGCTAGCCCCACGGGGTATGAGAAGGCTCTCTCCGGTCAATCTCGTTAAATTTTCAATGGGAAGAGATGAACAATCAAGGTAACACAGATATTAGGCTAGTAAACTGATAAGGAGGGTTGATTTAAAGTTTTTTGGGTTTTTGGTGGCAATTGGAGGGAGTGCAATTCAGGGTGCGGGGATTGAGCTCAGTGTTTGCAGGTAGGTCTTTGGGGCAAGGTAGGAGTTTGTGCTAATGCCTTTATCTGAGATGGATGATCAAGGAGAAAAGAATAGAGGCTAAAGAGGGCAAACAATGACTTTGAATCCTCTCTAGACAGTGGAAAACATAAATATTAAACAAAATTGAAAGCTGAGCAT
>APFE030849952.1:0-12968 GCA_000404065.3 Pinus taeda
AAACTACCTACAACATAGAACAATCTAGCCCAATGAAAAATTAACATGGTATTAGAGTTGGGCTGAAGAAAAGTCATTGAAATATCACCCCCGTAAAGACACCTATGATGGATCAAACAAAGTGAAATGGATGAACATGGAATATACCTAAAAGAAGATAGCATTGGAGAGTTACCCTAGGAGTGTCCTTCATATGAAAGAAGCCTAGTATGATTCAGAATTTTCTTAATATGATATGAACTATAAGATGTCATTCATCCATTCAAATACCTAACAAATTCAGAAAAACCCTAGTCTGAAACTTCCTAATATGACATAATCAATGAGAATCCCTCAATAGATTTAGATAAACCCTAGGAATTCTATGGTCATCATATACCTTGATGGTTGGAATTGGTTATCGATAAAAGAAGATCAAGGATACAAGTGACATTTCTTCTGCCAATGGCTTGTGGTTAATGGACAGTTTAGACTCATGGAGGCAAGATCAAGAAGGAGCTAATAACTTCCTTCGAACCATATTGAAGATAATTATTTTTCTTTAAAGCTTATGTTATGACACTACTCTTTTTTAGATTTTTCATTTTTAGATTATTGTTTATTCCTCTCGCAAGAATATTTGAATACCCTTTTTACCAACTTTTTGGATAAAGAAAGTTGATCCTTCATAAAGATCATCATGATGTGGAGAATTACAGGAAGAGTTAGCACTTAGAGGGAGATGAGAGCTTCCTAAAATCTATATTAAAGTTAATTACTCTCAAGACTTATGTCATTTCTTTATGTCACTATTCTTGTCAAATTTATTCTTTTTTATTATTCTTCTTGCATGAGCATTTTATTTTTTTCACTAACTTCTTGGATGAGGATTCAATCCATCTTGAGGATCAGTTGTATGAAAAGAAGAGCAGGAAATGAAAGCTCCTATAGGAAGTCAGTACAGGAAACTTCGGAGGGAGTTGGAGTACAATAATATAGGAGCCACTCTTACATCTAAAGAAGAAAGCCAATCTTTCCACATCACCAGGTAAACTTTCATTATGTTTATTATTCCATGATTACTTTTACTCTTGTTTGGAATCAATAGATATATTTGACAAATGTGAAGATCGAATTCTCTACATTGATATTGACAATAATATCGATCCATCCCATGATTAGAGTGGAACTTCATAAATGGATAAGAGCACAAATATTGAAGGAAGAATTCCATCTCTCAAGTTGACATCTATGGTTGAAGAGGATTATTATTCAGAGGGAGTAGATTGAGTGCAACAATTTGATATGATGTTGAGAGAGATATATCCTTCATGCAAGGACCATTCTTATTATTGCAATATCAGAGGCTTCCATTATATGAATTAGTGATAAGGAATACTCAGATGGAAAGGATTGTAGCTCTTGTTGTAGAATTCACTAATCAGATGTATGTGAAGATGACTTCCTCCATGATGTACATAAGGAAGGAGTATACTTGGAACTAATTTAATGATTTTAGTCACATGAGATTAGATTCATCATTACATATGAAAGAAAGTCTCATATGGACTCAAATAAGCCCTCTGGTCTTAGCATACTTAGATTGATGGTCATTTGATGCTGACATCAACTTCTCTTTACATTGAAGGTATGTCTTTGATATTTTTTTTTGTATGCTAACAATTTAATTATGATAGGGCCATACCATCTAAGTATTCAGTGCTAGAGGGAGATAACCTCAAAAAATTGATGATCCACTTCTAGAGATTAGAATTGTAACAGAGAAATGATGAGGACATCCTTACCAAGAGAAGCACGTTGTCAAAGAATTTTCATGACATCGGTTTACACTAAAGAAGCTAAGAGAGCCTCCTCTCCAAATTCATTTTTGATGGATTCCCATGATAAGTTGATAGTTATATGGATTCTTAATTTGTAGTATGTTCTTTGAGCCTTATAGAGCCTAGATATATTGGAATGTTGTGAAGTTGGGCTAAGACACACTATCAGATACTTGAGACTTTATAGATATAATAATGCTAAGAATATTGTTGACTAGAAGAGCACATCAGAGTGTTGCCTTAGGTCTGCCCTAGTTCCTAGATGATTTCCTAGCATATAAATGTATTGCTTTGAGAGGTAGTGTGCATTGTTGCTAGCATGATTGGTTGTGAGATAGTATGGTTGATAAATCTCTTTGGAAAATTATTTAAGAATATGTTAGGCAAGACTATTATATGTTGTGACAAATTATGGGATATGACATGTAGAGAATCATGTGTTCCATGACAGGTCAAAGAACATTGAGATCAAATATTACTATATCTGGGATATGATGCAGAGAGGAGTTATGAGACTCCATCACATTTTTATTGGTGAATAGGCAGACAATTGGATCCTTGTGTTGCAGCATGTAAGCTTGTGGTTGACCCAATATTCTCTAGGTGTCATGAATTATGGCCAGGAATAATAGTCGTATGCCTAGTGAAAGCACTAATGAGAAGGAGGGGTCCTAGGTTGATTAAGAACACTAAGCTATTCTCTTCCACATTGTTTGAGCTCACAAAGAGATAAATTGAGCCAAAGAACTCATGGGGTTGAGAAACTCTATACAATAGGATAGTTTATGATCCTTACCCTGTACGGTAAGTCGTATCCTACCTATTATCGAGCCATTGGATAATTTGTGATCCTTACCTTCCATGTTATGTTGTATCATGCATATTGTCTCTCTTGGTCATGAAAAAGTATACCCTAGTTGGAATCCTACTCACAAGTTAGGTTTATTGGGATTGTTTCCCACCCATATAGCCAATGGGTGCTAGCTACTTGAGTTAGGTATGATTTGTGCATCATGATAAGTGGTATACCGCTCAAGTTAGGGATGCAAGTGTTTTACCTATGACTTGAGGGTCAAGATGGGCATATCAATAGACAAAAGGATAAAGTGTGATCCTTACCTTTTGTGGTAAGTGTATCCTACCTATTATCACCAGGAATTATGATAGGTGTGATCTTGAACCCTCATGGTAAGTGATATCCCTCCTATTGTTTGTGGATATAGGGTGGTATGGGAGCTACCCCATTAAGACATCATTTTTCAGCTAATGATCAAAGGGATCAAGTTGAGACAAGATTTTATGAGATGGATGACTTGTTGATGTAGCTGATATGAAGGCCATGAGATTTGACTTGGAGACTAGTAGGGTTTGGAGGATCGAACTCCCCTACCATTAAATATGCATTATTCTTCTTTTATGAGACAAGAAGAGATGTTATGATGATGCAATTTCTTGCCTTATTGTATTGAGATATGTCATCCAAGAAGAGTCTTATGATGCAGATGGAAATTACTCCTAAGGTGAGAGGAAGTGTTGAAAAGTGGGGAAATTATGGGATGAATTCCATAGAAACCCTAAGTCCCCAAGATCAACCCCTTGAGCCCTTAAGAAGATCATAATGAAAAATTTAATTAGATTAAAATGAAATATTACTATTATTTATTTAATGACAATGTGAGAAAGAAATTATTTAGAAAAGTTTTGAATTTTAAATTCCCTCCATAAGTTGGCCTCTAACTTCAATTCAGCTCATCCTAAGACATGATAAAACTTCTATATATTAGCTCTCTTATTCCTCCATTAAGTAGTGTTATTCGATGATATTTTGTGGTGATTTATGAGGTAGAAACAACTCGTAAAGGTGGTTCTTCTTGGTCAAATTTATGGGCGTCAAGGATAAATTTTATCTATGGGTTAATCGGAATTCTTAACTATAGTCTCTGTCATGTGAAGATTACAAGTTCAACTATCTCTATAATTCACATAATATCCATGACTTGCTGACTTTCTCTATGGCATGTTGGTTGCTACCTTAGTGGCTTTAATATTATATTCTATGATTCTGATACTTTAAAGTGGTTCGATGGAAATTCATCATGGCATCACATATATGACACCGCATATGTCTGTACACATTAGCATCGCATATGTTTGTACACATTGGCATCACATGTGTGACATCACATATGTTTGTATGCATTAGCATCACATATGTTGTATCGCATTTATCTGTGATATGCATCATACACCATGTGATCACATATATCTATAGAGTGTTATTGCATCTCTATATGTGGCATAGTATTTCTATATGGATCATATTTATACTCTATATCATCATCACCATGTGGCTCGATATTACTGTGTCTCTCAAATCACAGTAGCTCACATACTTTATCAGTGGCTTGTTCATTTTTGACTTTATATGTGGTTCATTGATCATTGACATTATATGTGGCTAGTCAATATATATTTTGTCTTAGAGTTAACATTACTCTATACCTATAGTACACATTATACATTACTATGGTATGTATTGTATACTTTGTGGCCCGCATGTGATATAGTAACTTTGACATAATACGGAGATCTATATAATAGTCATCTACAACATAACAGTGACCTGGATCTGGTAATGTTTGGGAAAATTATAGAATTATAATTTGATAGACATAAATTATCTACCAGGGGTGGGTAAGCTTGTGAGATGTTGCGCAAAATATATGCAGGCTAACTATAAGTGTTGTTCTAAATAAAATCACACACACAGCTTCAAGAACTCTTTTCCTCATCAACACTTAGTAACAAAGGCTATGGAGTAGATAATTCATATCTCTACAACACCTAGAATTGTTGATGTACGTCAAGAAAAGATACAAACCCAAACAAAAGCAATTAACTCGATTCAAACTTTGCATAACAGAAATGGAAGCCTATTCAATAATTGCAAATCATTCGTCAAATAAGCTCACATTTAACCATCATTCAAAAGTTGTTACAAACTAGAAAAGAGAACTGCAAACTGTGTACTAATTCTATTGATGCATGAAAAGAATAAATGGAAATAAAACAAATCTGCAGCTACACGAGTTGTGAGTAAAGGGGCCCCTCCCTTACTCAAAACCCCTTCAACTATGAAAGGAGTTACTCAATGAAATTCAGCAGAACATCAAGTATTATATCAATCTGGAAAATATACAGTAATACAAGTCTGATATATTCAATCTGTCCTTCTTCTCCCCATATCCTCTCTATCCCCCACCCCCAATAAACATAAAGGTATTCTATACAAATACATGGGAATAAGCTACCTCAAATTAGAAAATATAACATCCTACAACTGTTGGCTAACAATATCTGACAAAGATAGAAGAAATAAGCATGATGAGTTCGATCCATGACTAAAAGCATGGACTGAACAGATTTCATGAAGTTGCTGGAACTTCCTCTTAATATGGCCATCTAAAAAGGGAATGAAGGTCTAGTCGGTTTCAATGGTAATTCTGAGGCGACCAATGGGACAACATCCATATTAGTGACTTTCTCAACAAAAGGCATGTCTTCATTCTCCTCAAGGCTAATCGGAACATGCCCAACCATGGATATCGTTGTACGAAATTGGGGTGGTTACAATAAATAATCGCGTCTATAGGGAATCAGTGAAGTTGCAAGAAATTGCGGAGTAGCTCCAGGAATATCGGAACTGCTTTAGAAAATGGTTGATCTATGCAAGATGTGGTTAGCTCCTTTGACATTGTAGGTGATTCGATTAGATACTTTTTTAACTTTGAAAATGCTTAGGAATTAGAGTAAACTGATACATTTAAAAAAAAATTGCATACCGTCAAGTTCACAGCACCTTCTTGGTCAAAATACACAAAAGATGGTAAAAGAGGGTGTTCAAGGATTAAGAAAGGTTCAAAATAAAGGGGTAAGACCTTAGAAACACCATCAGAAATGAGAAAAATTGGGACTCAACATCTACCCCACACATAGCTTCTTTCATGTCCCTTATGCAAGAAAAACCGCTCCTCTAGGAAGAAAATTCAGTCCTTGCTTTGGGCCGCAACTACTGTAGTCAGGTGGTCTAGGTGTGCCCTATTAGATTCTGCTTTCTATACCCTGTTTCGATACTCTTCATTCTACTTATGCAAATGATAAATCTAAACTTGACGTTTGTTCATAACACGATAGGTCTTCTGATTTTTTTCTTTCCATTCTTCCACCTCTTTCTGCAATCGCAAACTATTCTCCTTCAAGGTCTTATTTTTTTCCAGAGCACCCGTTCAGACATGGTGAGCTCATTAATGGTCTCCTCCATCTCCGACCGAGATTTCTTTTTATTAGAGGTTCCTTCATCCCCATTCTATCCTTGAGAGGACTAAGGTGGACTTGGTTCCTCCCGTTCTCGGCCATCTTCAATTGTTTTCTCCCCACTTTCTTGCAGCGGTGGTTATTGGAAAGGCGAAGTTTACCACTTTTCTCTATTGATAAACTCATCCAATTCAATCTTCTCTTGTTCCCCTTTGACAAGTCTCGGGGCTTCTTATCCTTATTTTAAATCTTAATTTGTTGTTCCTTATCCTCTGAAATTTCCTTTGTCACTTGCTTCCCTGCCTAGCTTCTCGTGAAACGCCTAGCAGGAGTAGAGGTACCCTTTGATGCCTTAGGAATTTTCCCCATATTTTCCCTGACTACCACCACTTCTTCATCTTTCTTCACCTCCTCAATTAGCTGACCACAGGTCCAGGGTTTCTTTTTAGGCCTCTCCACTGGTTCTACTTCTTTAGTTTCAGGTACATCATGCTCCTTCTCATCATCAACAAAATAATTCTCAGTCAAGAACTCATCCCATGTTTTTCCTTGTTTCTACAAAACCTCTGTCATAATTATTTCTACCAGTCCATGATGAAAGATGTTCTCTTCTATATGGGCAGCCCTCTCCTTAGCAAAGGTATCCATTTTGATGAGATACATTCTAAGATAGTAGGGTAAATTTAGGGGCTTGTCTCTAAAATGGCCTAAAAGATGAATATGAAACAGAAACGCTAAACCGTAGTGACCCTCACAAGTGATATATTTCTACAAAAAAAACAAAATTCGGTGGTACTTCCTTCTAAGGAATTGCTAGTAAATTCCTACTCCAATCCAGGTTTGCATGTTATTTCCTGAGAAAGGGTGCACATCTTTCCTTATTAAATCGGTAGTTCTTGAACTAACACTCTCCATCCTGTTAAATCCCGCATGTTCATGCTACCAATTCCTCTGTCAACTTAAATCTCACATTCCCCACTTGCACCTTGTCACCATTTAAGTTTAAAGTGAAGGAATTTGTAATGTTCAAAATGTGGCGACTATATTTCATGAACAGAGGCAGCCAACGTGCCTTCTCCAACCTCGCCTTACTCTATGGGTAGGCTTCAAGTAGTGTGGGACCCTGCGGCTCATATCTGACAGCATACCTCATTTTTACCATAGCTCGGAGTGGAAGAGGGATCAGAGCTCAATTTCATTCACCGATAGGTTTCATAAAAAGGCTTAATTAGGAAAGACTCCGGAGCAATGGGAAACTCTACGAGACACGGAACGTGATCATGATTGCCATCATGATCCGTCCTACGGAATAAACATTGGGAAGATCAGTGTACACATCAAGATAATAATTGAGAATGAGGACTTACTTTATTACACAAATGGCTCATAGCCGCCTTACTCCGCCATGGTGGACATGACTCATACTTATGCAAATTTATAATTTTCATACCATTACATTTTATTACCTTAAGTATTATGACATCAAAACGTACCTTCGATCTTACCTTACAACGGTCAGTACTTTTGATGATGCATGTTCCTACCTTGAAATTTTAAGCCACTTCAAAATCATGTCAGAGGAAATATCATGTAGCTATGTGGCATCAAATAAGAATGATGGTACTTTCCATATTCTGTATAATATGCGCTGCTTGAACTCGTTCTTCGAGAAAAAATTATTTTTTCTGCAGGAAATGCAGCTACTGGAATTTTCTGCAGGAAATACATCTACAGGAAACCATATTCTCCCCTTCTTGTACAGTTCACTACACATGAAGAAATGTGTTGAGGTTGAGTGTATATTGGAATCACTAGATTACCTGCCATTAAGGTCAGTTGTTAACCAATGCGAGGCTCATCACCCATGATGAGAGTGAGGACCAAGGTACATCGGATGCATCCTTTCATGTGTGAATGTATGAGTTGTTGTCAAACCTCTTGTCGGATCCACCAGTCAAGGAGCCATAATGAATCCCCATTATTGTTGAAAAGATAGCCTGTCATTAAGGTATACAAGCTTCAAGGCATCACCAGTCTCTAATATTGAAACCAAGATAATATGTTGAAGTTTGCTGGGCCAAGATCATTGGAAGGAGGGCCTTAAGAAATCCCACATTAGTCCAACACGAGAAAACCAAAAATTGTATTGAAAAACAAAAATTTTTCTAAGGATCCAGAAGGATCTACTGATCTATTATTTTAATGAGCCTAGGACAGTCCATGCACGCTAGATTTCAATTTTAGAGAGTCTAAAATATTGAAAAATAAGACTCCAAGGGGGCTCTTTTTCTATAATTATTCCATTAGGCTCGGAAAAAGGAATAAACTTCTACCCAATAGACGTTCCTCTCATGGTTTAATGAGCACAAGAAGGAACAAAGTAAGCTCAGTTTATTGCAGCAGAAACATGTTGATCCAAGACAATGCATGCAGTCATGATTATAAAACACTTTTCACTACTTAATGAAATATTAGTCTCTCTACATCTTTGCAAAACCTTCCTAAGATTAAGTAAAGCCTCTTCAAAAGTATCACCTGCCACCGTAAAGTCATCCATATAAACCTCTATGCAATCATATAAGAGGTCAGAGAAGATACCAAGTATCATATCTGTATCTGCATATCCCCAAGAAAATGTGTCTAAAAAATCTTTCAATATCTGATTTAATCGATTTTCCTATTCATAAGTTAGGGCAGAATTGATAATTAAAGTTTTTCATGGAAAGATCTCAATTACCTTTCTTCCACCTCCAGTCGTTGATTCTGCAAGAAATACAGATAGGAGGGATGAATCTAATTCAACTGTTGTACTATGGTTTTGGAAGTTATGCTCAGCAATGACATCTATGTCATGACTTGACTACCCATCTAAGTGTTGGGAAAAATCAGGGTTTGAAATAGAGCAATTAATTAAATTATCCCAATTGTTTTCTTTAAGGTCCATAGCTTGGGCTATTGTCAAAACTGGTTGAATAATTTTTGAATTAAGTTCTTCCTTAGCCCAACGAATATTTTCTAATTTCAAGAGGGGTTTAGCAAGGGGATATAGATTGAGGTTCTTAATTTCAACCTCATGAGTGATGGTCATGTTCCCCGATCTATACCTAATGAAGGCATCTGTTGTGGCCAACTAAGGTCTCCCTAAGACCAACGGGTGCCTCCCTAAATTAGTCTTAGGTTGAAGAACATAAAAATATACAGGATATTCCTACGAATCTAATGAAATGACAATGTCTTCCAATACACCCTATGGCTTGACCTTAGATCTGTCTATTAATTCTAACACAGTAGGGATAGAAATCAAGTCAAAGGATCCTATGTGGGATAGTGTTTCCATTGTCATTATATTAATGGCTACACCTAAATCAATTAAATTATTTATTATTGGATATCCATTGATGAAGGTGGTAACCACAAGAATTCCAGGGTCTGCATATTTTTCAGTGGCAAATCTGGTAGACATAAGGCTTGCAATTTCCCCCCTACTTGAATTGTAGAGGGTTCTTTCTTTTCTCTCCCCATATTTTTGATACAATGTTACCTAACTATTTTAGCATAGATTGGGATATCCCTAATTTATTGCAAGTAAAGGAATCTTGATGCATAAATTTCTTAACTTAGATACTAGATCAAATTCAGGTTGTTTTGTCATTTCTTCCACCCTCAACCTCTTAGGAAAAGGAGGTTGGATAGTTTGAGATGAGGAAGGTTCTTGTGAACTTAGAATGTTTTGTTCTATTGTTTCTTATACATTTTCTATTTCAGGTGCATTAGGGGTTTCTTCCTCTATAATCTCTTCAATATTTTCTAGTTGGATCACCATTTTTCCTAACCTTAGCTTAATTTCCTGCAGAGACGCAGGAAGCTCCTACAGCAAAGGTACAAAAATTTCTTGCAGAGGCTAAGGTGTAATGTAACAGGTAGGATAAGTGGGATAAATATTCATTCCAATATTGTGAGTAGATTAGATGGATTTATTGTTGAGATTGGATATTGCCTGGGCAGGAATTTGTTGTTGTACCATTTGTTGTAAATAAAAGTTTTGAGGGGAATAATTTGGTGCAGTAGGGTAAGGTAAATTCCCCTGTCGAGGACAGGGTTGCCAAGGCATTGAAATTTTCCACATTTGATTATGGGCATAAGGAAATTGAAATTTTTTTTGTAACATACCTACAAGATGTGTTTTCTATGTCCTTTGAGGTGCCATTGCAAATTCTAAATGAGCAACAACAGAAGATTTTCTAATAGAAAAAGTTGTTGTGGTAGTATTAGTTCACTTAGGATCAACTGTCAAACCCTGCTCAGAGTTGTAACCCCTTGTTAGACTCCTTTGTCTCCTTTGCCTTGTTCTTTTACGAACTTCCTCTTCCTTACCAGTTTAGTAGTGAACGAAGTGGTGCTCACACCACCACTAAAAATATTTGAAAATATTGGACCCTATTCATATATTATGCAGAAAATTTAAAAACTACTTACCAAACAATCAATACATGGCTTTGGTGAATCCTGATCTCTGCAGGTGCATAGGGCCTACCCCACGTCTTACCACTTTGACTCCCCTAGTCCTAAAAAAACTTTAAAAAATATATCATACTAAAACACTTCCAGTATTATCCCTTAGCACCTCCCTAGCAATGACGGAAAAATGTTTGGGAAAATTATAGACTTATAATTTGATAGACATAAATTATCGACCAGGGGTAGGTAAGCTTATGAGATGTTGTGCAAAATATATGTAGGCTAATACTATAAGTGTTGTTTTGAATAAAATCACACACACACATAGCTTCAAGAACTCTTTTCCTCATCAACACTTAGCAGCAAAGGCTATGGAGTAGGTAATTCATCTCTCTATAGCACCTAACATTGCTGATGCAAGTCAAGAAAAGATACAAAACCAAAAAACAACAATTAACTCAATTCACACTTCGCATAACAGAAATGAAATCCTATTCAACAATTTCAAATCATTCATCAAATAATCTCTCATTTAACCATCATTCACAAGTTGTTACAAAGTAGAAAAGAGAACGCAAATTGTGTAATAATTCTATTGATGCATGAAAATAATAAATGGAAATAAAAAAAAACTACAGCTACAGGATTTCTGAGTAAAGGGGTCCCTCCCTTACTCACAACCCCTTCAACTACAAAAGGAGTTACTCAATGAACTTTAGCAGAACATCAAGTATTATATTAATTTGGAAAATATATAGTAACACGGATCTGATATATTCAATCTATCCTTCTGCTTCGGAGATCCTCTCTATCCCCCTCCTAATAAATATTGGGTTGTGTTATATTCTTTCCATGACTAACCTACGTAGTGAACCGGGGGGTTAGAGGGGGGGTGGAGCCTCCCCTTTGTTGCGCCGATTGTGCAGCGGGGGGGTTTTGAGGGGGGCGGGTAGCCCCCCTCTACGGGGTTTTCGGGGCAGCGCCCCGAGAAAAAATTTTTTTTGGACCCTATATTAGGTTGGCGAACCTACTATGGTTTTTCGGTCCATGGTTTTGACGCGATGTTTTTTCGGTCCATGGTATTGGGCTGACTTCAGGCATGTATAAATAATGTATTGTAACATTGAAGGAATATAAATGAAAAAATCAAGCTGGTAGTCTCAGTTTTGAGATCAAGTGGGAAATATTTGTCGTATATGTTTTAATGTGTTACGCCTAGCATTTTTATTTTTCCTATGATTTAGAGAATTCGTATGCAGGTAATTTTTGTACGGGGTTAAAACCTACATTTGGTATCAGAGCTGTTTTGGCTTCAAGGGGACGCCTTTGTTGCTGAGGGGTTTTGCTCGGCCCTATGGTAGACCCTATTCAGTAGGAGATCTACGAGATCGATTCTGGTGGTGAAAGAAGATGGCGAGCAGCAGAAAGATAGAGATTGAGAAGTTCAATGGTCAGAGTTTTGAGTTGTGGAACTTCAAGATGGAGGATCTATTGGTGGATAAAGATCAGTGGATCGCAGTAGATCCAGGTACTAAACCAACGGGAGTGATTGATGAAGAATGGAAGAAGCTGGATCGGAAGGCAAAGAGCACAATACAATTGTGTGTCTCAGATTCAGTATTGTTGAATGTATCATGGGAAGCTACAACGAAGGCTCTGTGGGACAAGTTAGGGACTTTGTACCAATCTAAGTCTCTGGTGAATAAACTATTCCCGCGGAAAAAGTTATATAACCTGAGGATGAAAGATGGAGACTCGGTGACAGATCATCTAAATGCATTTAACACGGTGGTAAGTCAGTTATCATCTGTTGATATTAAAATTTCAGATGAAGATAAGTGCATCAGTCTGTTGTGTTCTCTACCAGATTCGTGGGATAGTCTGGTTATTGCAATAGGTAGCAATGCAACTGCTTTGCAGTTTGATGAAATAGTCTCAGCCTTGCTGACGGAGGAGATGAGACGGAAAAATATGGAAACCCAGAATGGTGATGCCTTGTCTGTACGAGGACGGTCCCAGAACAAAAACAAAAATAAGTCATCGAGTGGGAGATCTAAATCTAGAGGGAGATCTAAATCTCCAGGAAAAACTATAAAGGTGGTGTGCTGGAAATGCGGAAAGGAAGGGCACTTCAGAAGGGAGTGTAAATCTAAAGCTTCCTGATAAAGGAAAGGGATCTGATGATGCTCCTTCTGTAGAGGCGAAAACCACCTCAGATGAAGGTGGGGATGTGTATTGGGCTTCTTCAAGTACACATGTAGATCATGAGGCATGGTTGATTGACTCAGGTGCATCCTTTCACTTCACTCCCCATAGAGAGTGGTTCTGCGAGCATGAGAAATATGATGGTGGTGGTGTCTTCTTGGGGGATGACAG
>APFE030849953.1:0-18215 GCA_000404065.3 Pinus taeda
ATGCCAATGAGAATTGGCCAATACCAAGTGATTATAGCCTCTGCTCACGTGATTCCCAATGTGAGTGATTCTTTTGAGGTAAATACGAGTTTGGTTCAACCATTCTCATCCATTCTTGACCAGGTATTGAGCAGTTGAGGTAGGCAAGCAGTGGAATAGATTTGGAGATCAGATCTGAGCTGTATTGTGTGTAACAGGTGGGGATAGTGCTGGATACTTGTGAGAAGTATTGACTATTGTAATGTTACATCTTCTCAATCATTAATATACAGATAGTGTGTGGTTTTCAGCTGTAAGCTTTCCCCGGGTTACATATTGTGTTAATGTGTGCATGCTCTTGATGTTTTATTGTTATTGATGCTGCTATATTGATGATCAACGTAGAGGAGCTTATGTATTGTGTATGTATTCCGCAATAGTACATGATCAAGATAATCTCCATTGAATATGTGTTTATTATTCAAAATTTCTACACATGCAACAATTATCCCTTAATTAAGGAGATAAGATTGAGTCATATTTGAGTTGTAATTAGTTAACTCAGTTTACTGAGTTAAGTCCAGTTAAATTAGTTCCAAATTGTTTGAAGAACTAATTGTGAGTTATCAACGAGTTGATGCATGCATGCACTCAACCAGTGTACTCCAGATAACTGAAGATTTCCTCATCAGAAGCTCATGCATGTTTATTCTTAGAAAGACCCAGTTCAGCTAAATGTCAAGGACAGTGTACTATCAGTTGCATGTGTTTTCCTGCAAAGGAAAATCATGCATGCAGTCAAGGTAAGGTCCCTTGAGGATTGCACAGTTTTGACAGTGTGTTAGAGCAGGGTGTGAGATTAGTGTTCCATTTGGTTGAGAATTTTCCACTTGGTAACAGGAGGATCACCCAAGAGAAACTGCGCAGGAAATAGGAGCTTGGAGGGCAGAAGAGAAGGCTTGTGAGAAGCTTTCATTGCCTATGAGCATCCAAGAGGATTGTATTGAGAGCTGGCTAGCTGTGAGAGCTAAGGCTTTGTATAATCTCTATGTATTTCCACCTTGTATGATAATACAAATGGTGGGGCTTTTAGCGAAGGCTTTCCCCTTAGTATTTTCATATGTATTGTGCATTGATTCTTCTTATTCTGGTTATATGTGTTCAACTCGTTCTTGCTCAATCTTTAAGCTTCCGTAAAGCAAATTGATAGTAGAAGTAGAGTATAGTATTTTGCTTTGGTATATTGCATTATCAGATTAATCTAAAATCAGATTTTCTACATGATCTTAGAGGTAGATTTGTAGAGAATTTGTAGAATTTCTACATGGTATCAGAGCTAGCTGATCTATAGAGAAATTTCTACAGAAAAGACCCTTACTTCGTTGTTCATACGACTCCCGATTTGCTACCTACTACTTCTGCAAACTCACACATATAGTATAGAGTCAGGCAGCCTCCTTGTACGATCCACACATGTTGTATTGTCATGAATCCACTCTTGTGCAACCCTACAACTCTACTACAAAAATATTATAGCTTATACAACCTACCACCTACCTGCTTGGTTGTACAAATGCCCATAATTTTCTCTAAAATTTTCATATTGCTAGGTTTTTCTCTTTAGGTTATAAATTTGTTGCACTCTCCTCCTCTTATGGAATTCCTAAGAGTGAAAATCCTTTATCACTCCCTCTTGAATGCTTAGAGCAAAGTTCCTTTATCACTCTCTTGTTCAAAAATACATTTTGTAACCTACACACTTGGATGAATGTCATTCTCCACCCAATTACTAAGATCCTCCTATCTCACTATCTTATGCTCACTTGATGTGTCTTCTCCTTTCATCTGCCCTTGCTTTTATAAGTTTGAGATATTGATCAAATCCACAACTCTAATCTCCAAAGTGATTAACAGTTGAGATTATGTCTCAACTTCACTTGAGTTTAACAGTTGAGATTCATCTAATTCACTAATGTAAATAAACTTTGCATTTTAATAGATTAATCACTGTTTCTTATAAAAAACAATTATTTTAATAAATCCTTTAATTAAAGTCATTTCTTAAGGTTAAACTTCCTTGGACAACTTCCACATGTTTAAACACTTAGACCTATGTGGAAGTATCTATCTGATGCTACTAACATCAACACTCCCTCTGCACAAGGAAGGTACTTCTTGAAGAGTCACTTAGAACTGGTTTTCCCTTTGGTCCTGACACAATGTCCTATGTATCATCCTTCACCACGACCATCCTCCAAACCTCCTTCTTTGTTGCCTCTTCAATGATGCTACTAATCAATGCCATGTAGCTCATGAACTTCTTCAGAGTCCTTCTCTCCTTTAATGTGCTCCTAATCATCACTCAATATTTGCTTAACCACCTAGGTCGTCTGGTAGAACTGGAAGGACTCTATTAACTCCTCCCCACTTGAAGGTTGAATCCCTGAACTAGAGATCTTTGCACATTGTTCTCCCTTTGAGGCTTCCTACTCCTCATCCTTTGTCATTGGTGGCAATTCATGACACTTCCTAGATGCCAAGTTCTCCTCAAACTTCGCATCTCTACTCATAACTATCTTCCTTTATGCTTGTATGAAGATCTTGTAAGCTTTGGAGGTCTTATTGTATCCAACAAATATCCCCTTCTCTATTGAAGGCTCCAACTCCATCCTCTTCTCCACATTTACATCGTTGTATATTGGAAAACCAAAGATCCTCAAGTCTTATTTCTAGCTTCACCCCTATGAAAGCTTCTTCAGGGATCTTATCCCCCAATATCGTATGAGACTCATATTTTTCACATATACTACAACGTTACATACCTCTACCCAAAAAAATATAGGCAAATCTTGGTCATGTATCATGGCCTTGGAAAAACCGATGATGGATCAATTTTGTCTCTCTACTCCATTCTATTGAGGGTTCTATGAGATTGTCATCTCCCTCTTGATACCTTGCAAAAATCCTTGAAGTCACTGGAGGTGTACTCTCCCCCATTGTTTGACCTTAACCCCTTGAAAATCTTTTATGTCTAGTTCTCCACATAAGCCTTGAACTCCTATAACTGACTGAAGACCTCAACCTTGGTCTTCATGAAGAAGATCGAGGTTTTCCTGGAATAATCATAATGAGTGTGACATAATATAGTTCTCTTTGCACTAATGCCAATGACATTGATCCACACATGTCTGAATGAATGAGATCCAATATCCCTTGAACCTATGCTCACTACTTGAAAAAACAACCTTGGTATTTTTTCCAAGTGCACGCTCTTTGCACATGCCATGTTGCTTAATATTGAAGTCTGGGGGACTAATGGCAATCTCCTTCATGGTTGACAAAGCCCTGTGGTGTAGGTGTCCCAACCTCCTATGCCACAACCCACATAGGTTTTCATTGTCATATACCAAACCTTGAACATGTCTTCCCCTAAACTTTTATATGTTGCTCTCTTTAACCCTAATGGCCACTATTGTGTCTTGGCTAGTAGCCTCTGGATAAATGAGAACTTGTCCATTCTTGAACATGACCTCATATCATTTTCCCACCATCACTAAGGCTAAGAGCAAATTATGTAGAAAATTTAAAGTTTGTTGTAGCCCCTCTAGTTTTTGTTTGTTTTGCATGTCAATCGTAGTTCATTGCATATTTAAACTTTAAATACAAATTGAAATTAAACCACTGTCAGGCTACCACTACTTTCACTTTCACTTTTCAACTGATAAGAGAATTATACAAGCACACACACATTAAGACATTGATATTTTTGGTCAATCTCAGACCTTGGAAAAACCCACAAGGGGAAAACCAGTTTTAAGGAGGATTTTATTTACTTTTCTCAGAGAATTTACACAACATTAATTACAAAACAAATTACTTATCTCTTCTAATCCGGGTGGCTCCAGAAATGCTCAAAATTCAAATATGGCTTTGGAGAAGCTAAAAAATCAAGGTCCTCAGATTTCAATAAAACTAATATCATATCAAAGAGCTCGTCACAAGATTTCCAACGGCACAGACGACACTGAAATCTGAGTCCATAAGAGAAAATTATTGCGGTTTGAAGTTTGTACCAAGCAACAACAACAACAAAAAGTCAACCAGAGGGTGCCATGTGGCACTCCCACATGTTGCCACATAGAAGCCCAATCAACAGACAAGGTGAACCAAAACAGGTGATGTGGCAATATCACAAGTCAACACATGGCATGTAGGTGACAAAGTGGCATATGATGTGGACCAATGAGTGCTTGCCACATGGCTCAATCACATGGTGCCACATGGCACCTCAAATTATGTCCAAGTAGCCTTGACATGGTGCAACATACATTTTTGTCTTATTCTCATGGTTTGGGGAGTCATTACAATATGGTCATAAGTATACCATATATTATATGGTTTGAAAACTATATTAAAGCCAAATTAGGTTTTGAACCCAAAACCTCCCTAATATAAAGTAACTTAATATGACTATGCTAACCATTGTGTCAATCACACACTTTATCTTATTCACCCTCACAATTTGTTATAAAATACCATTCAAATGATTCAAAGGGAACCATGGGGAATAAATGAGAGATGAGGGTGCGAGAAGGCTAATGAAGTCATGACTCTCAAGAAGATTCTAGGAATATTGTTAAACCATATGTTAAGGAATATTTCAAAGAATATTTTCTATGAGGAATCTTTAAGATTCCCTGGGGGTAGAATTTTGAATCCGTCATAAATATGTCGAGTTTATACTCAATTGAACTAGTTTTTTCGTAATGAACACGATAGCATGATCAATTTCTTCATCTAAGTAGCCAAATTTCAATCACCCGATTTTTGGCCAGGAATACAACTGTGTTGTCCATTTGTTTAGCAGAGTTGTGCATTTTCAGGCCATCCACGGAAGTTGAGGTATAAGATGCATTGATGCCATGCCTTCTTTTGATTTTTGTTGAGATGATGATTTGTTGTTGAGATCCTTGTATGCTACTTCATGTGAGAGTT
This sequence comes from Pinus taeda, assembly GCA_000404065.3. Taxonomy (NCBI): domain Eukaryota; kingdom Viridiplantae; phylum Streptophyta; class Pinopsida; order Pinales; family Pinaceae; genus Pinus; species Pinus taeda. The sequence goes on from APFE030849953.1 coordinate 4,975, forward strand.
TGATATTTGTCATGTTGAAGGAGAGCTTATATGAGTGAGATTTCTCATAGAAGAACGTCTCATGGAGAGACATGCCACTCTAGTTAAGGGAGTTCTTCCCTGTAATGACAAAGAACACATCATGTATTCACCATCATTTTGCAACATTTAATGAATCGACCTCCCCACTCTTGACACTGGGCTCGGAGACGTAACCCACATTGGGTGAACTTTGTTATCGAGTTGCGTGTGTTCTTTGATTTGATGGTTGTATTTATGTTTCCTCTTCTTTAAAGTATGCACATGTGGTTCTTCATATTCTTTCACATGTAATTATGTTAACATTACAGAAGTAAAAGATTTTGGTTAATTTCGGTAGCTGAGAGAATCTGGATCAAGTTTTGGTATTAGAGTGGTATTCTTGTTAATATGAGTTGCGAGTGTGAATGATAACCAAAGATTGAACATGCGACAAAAAGGAAAATGGAGAAGAACACATATCTCTACGAGGCCTTCTACAGGATGTCAAAAGTAATAGATATATTGTATGTAGATTATGAGGAGAAAATGAAAAAAGAGGAAAGGAAGAGACAAGAGAATCTTCAAGTGACAAGTTCGAGACAATGAAGGATGTTGAGAGTACCCCACCATCTTCCAATAATCGTGATTGCAAGTCATTTCCAAATGGAAGTGAGCATTCCAAAGGGAGAGCCAAAGCAAGGTATAAAAAATCTCATTATTCTAATGTTTCTTTTGATTACAAGCGGATTGTTAACGATGAGTAGAAATCATGGCATAAAAATCCATGTAGTTTTTATGGCTTGTATAACCATGTTGTTGCCAAGTGTTGGAAAAGAATGACAACTAGAAAGAGGACAAGATGTGACAGGCCTTCTCCACATTAGGGAAGGAAGAAGGTTAAGCAGGTCTGTAGGAAAAAGAATTTTTGCAATTATTGCAATAGAGGTGGACATCAAAGAGCTACATGTTGGGAGCTCCATCCAGGGAAGTGACCGAAGGACCAGAAAGAACTTGAAAAGGAACCTGTTGGTGAAGCAAATCAACGAGATAGGCAACTATAGGAAGAGAGCCCATCAAATTGGTTGGGTAAGAGATGGGTAGAATTTTTATGTAGTTGAGCATGGCCGCATTTTTGTAAATCATATGTTGCAAAATGAATGTAAAAGTGATGATGTGTTTTCCATCACTTATGAAAGCAACATGATGATGTTTTATGGACTCTTTTTGTTGATAGCTGGGGTATTTATTTTTGTTAGGATTTTGATGTAAACTTAACCAAAGAGTGTGTTATAAATGCTTGGAAAGTATAGGGTTGCTTGGGTCATGTTTGGTCTTGTAAAAGAACATGTATTTTTCAAGTTGTACTATAGATTTTCCTAGAATATAGGTGTCGAATCATCACTTATGTCTCTGAAGTACAGAGGTGAAGGAGAAGGAAGTGCGACATGTTAAAGCACTTGTTGTGCTGATGAGGGAGAACAACATATTGCATATTGTGTTCATATTTTTTGAGGACCAAAAGCTCCTTAGTGGGAAGGAATGATCTAGGTGGCTCCAGAAATGCTCAGAATTCAAAGACGACTTTGGAAAAGATAAAAAGTTCTAAGTCTTTGGATTGCAATAAAACTAGTATCATATCGAAGAGCTCGCCACAAGATTTCCAATGGCATAGATGGAACTGAAATTCGAGTCCGTATGAGAAATTTATTATAGTTTGAAGTTTGTACCAAACAGTAAAAAAAAAATCAAAGTCAAAATTCAACTAGAGGATGCCACGTGGCACTCCCACAGGATGTCACATGGTAGCTCAATCAACAGACCAGCAAGTGATGTGGGAATATTACAAGTCAACACATAGCATGTAGGTGATAGGAGTGGCATATGATGTGGACCAATAAGAGTCTACCACATGGCCCAATCACATGGGACCTCAAATTAGGCCCAAGTGGCCTTGGCATGGTGGAACATACATCTTTGTCTTGTTTTCATGGTTTGGGGAGTCGTTACAATATGGTCATAAGTATACCTATATTATATGGTTTGAAAACTATATTAAAGCCAAAATTGGGCTTTAAAACCATATTAAAGAAAAATTAGGAATCCATGGGTTTTGAACCCAAAACCTCCCCAACAACAAGTAACTTAATATGACTATGCCAACCACACACTTTGTTATAAAATGCCATTCAAATGGTTCAAAGGAAACCATGGAAAATAAATGAGAGACGAGCATGCAAACAGACCAATGAAGTTATGAATCTCAAGAAGATTCTAGGAATGTTGTTAGAGCATATGTTAGGGAATATTTCAAAGACTATTCTCTGTGAGGAATCTTTAAGATTCCTCGGCGGTAGAATTTTGAAGCTGTCAGAAATATGTCGAGTTTATACTCATTTGAACTAGTTTTTCTGCAAGGAATTTGATGGCATGATCAATTCCTTCATTTGAGTAGCTGAATTTCAGTCAACCCACATAAGAGAATCTTTGAGGAATCTTTGAGATTCTTGGGGAGCCCAAATTTGATCGAGTCAAAAGGGGTCAAGTCTACATTTAGATTTCATGACTTTTTGCGAGGAATTCAATAGTGTTGTCTGTTTCTTCAACATAGTTGTTCATTTTCAGGCCATCCTCAGAAGTGGAGGTATAATATGCATTGATGCCATGACTTCTTTTGATTTTTGTTGAGATGATTATTTGTTGTTGAGATCCTTGTTTGTCATTTTTTTGGAGGATCCTTATATTCCACTTCATGTGAGAGTTTGATATATTTTCATGTTGAAGGAGAGCTTATATTAGTGACATTTTTCATAGAAGAACATCTCATGGAGAGACATACCACTCCAGTTAAGGGAGTTCTTCCTTGTAATGTGTTGTGGCCAGCAACAACCCCCCTTCTTATTTAGTTTTATCACTAATACTAAATAAGTGGGGACCCTTATTCAAAAAATTAAAAAAAATAAATTAGTGCTTGTATTTCCTTTTTGAATAAAACTTACTATCATCAACTTAGGAGAATACCCAAAAAAACTAAAAAGACTTAAGTTTTATGATAAGTTCGAATAAATCCACTTTCTTAATAAAGAGTGTCGCATAACAAAAAGGTAATGGATGCTTTCCTACAAGCAGAATCCTAAGATTGCGAAATCGCGATGTGAAATCACACATTAAAAGACATTCATCACATTGCATGCCTCAACTATCACTTAAAGTGAAATGCCTCAAACCGCCGATATGCGATGGCGCATCTCGCAAATCGCATGTCGCAGAAAACACATTCAAATGGATGATTGCCACATGCAACGGATTAGAAATATTGCAATTTGCGATATTGTGAAGCAAATCGCAAAATCGCCTTATCGCAGATCTTCAGGGCTCGTTGCTCGAAAAAGTTTTTCCCATAAACCGATGCCCAGTTACACGCATTAATGTTAATTAATGAGTTAGTTGGCAATCATTAATGAAATATGGTTTTGATCTGATCGAAGAGCCATTTCACGTAGGGTGATATATTTTATATGTTTTCGGCATTTAAAGCTTTCCCGTCACCTTTTTCTTATCATTCCTCTTACCTCATTTGTAAATTGCAGGAGCAAAGAGCAAAGAAGTATACGTAGCAGTGTTCAAAATATTATGGGAAAGAAGGGTAAAGCTCCGAGTTCTGAAGATAAAGAAATGAGGCCCTTGTACACAAACACCACCTGTAACAAAGATGTCGGTGTTACTACTTGGGAAAGCATGCACAACCTACTCGAGGAAGAAAATCCCAGAGTAATGGAAGTTTCAGCTACTGCAGATTCACGCGGGTCATCTGAGGCGTCTATTACAGAACTAGCATGTTCGTTCTTGCACCGGATAGCGGTGAGACCCAAGATTCTTCCATACACATACATGGTCAAATGGGTACTGGATAGTGTTGATATCACAGACTGACAGTTTAAAACTCAAAACTAAGAACTCATAGAGTCGTTCTTTCCACAAAATTTAAGGTTTATATCCTCTAACAAAAAGTGCGTAAGAGGCGAAAATCGCACCAAAGAAGCCCAGATCGAGAAACGGAGGCAGTTTCCGTGCATCGCTGGGCAAAACCCCTCAAAAAGGAAAGCCTCTAATCGCTCAGTCGCCTGTAAGCCCGAAAATTTGTAGGAAAAAGTGCTAAAGGCGAAAGGCAACTAAATTCTAAAACCAGTGGTATTTGTCAAGGATATCCTCAAGTGGTATGTAAATATTTACCAAATTTACAGCACCTACAGACAAGCTGGATAGACAAGCTGGAGACAGAAGGCTCAAGAAAGAGCAGAGTCCATCAAAAGGTTAACCAAGTTGAATTGGGATTCTTACTGGACGTACTTGCTAAAACCACACAACCAGTGCATGAATCTCAAATGTATCATTAATTTTGCCGAGAAAATGGCGCCAGCACTTGCCGATTCCGTTTTCGCAGGACAACTAAAGTCGAAGATCGGCCAACCAACTCTCCTCAAGCAAATGTTGAATGCTTGCGACTACAAGGAACAGATACATAGATAGTTAATTGCCAGTTTTAGTTTTAGATTCAGTTTTAGTTTTAGTTTTGCTTTATTTTTGGCATGAAATGAGGACGGTCATTTAAACCGCATCCTACATTTTTGTAATAAATTATTTTTAGATTTAGCTAGTAGTATTTAAACCCTTCTCATGCATTTAGAGAAGGGTCCTGAAATTTTTCAAAAACTTATCCTCAGAACATGCACTTTTGCACCCTCCGAGGAGGTTTTGATGAATGAATGGAACAAGATTTATTCATATCTGCATTTAATATCTACTACTGAAATTGCACTTTTGTACTCTTAGTAGATGTTGGATTAAGAAGGAATAAATCATTATTGCTGAAGCTCATGAGTAGAACTAGTGATAAATGGTACTTTTATCTCTTAACGATTTGTGCTTATGTGTTAAGGTGATATTCATGTTCTGTTATTTATATATGAATGCTTGAGTTATCATTTGGCACTTCTGTACAGTGATAGCTATTTATTTATGCTTAATATATGAGTAACTTATTATGCGATATGTTTTCCACAATTTTTTCGTCTAACTTTTTATACAAAATGGTTTATCTTTATTGAATTCTTTTCTCATAGCAGTTGAATGATCTTTATTACCAATTGCTATTTGAAATCATTTTAGATCACATAACTGAAAGATTAAATCCTGGGTTAGTTTTAGAATTAGATATTTCTGTTCATTAGAATACAATTACATTAGATTTAGAATAAATGCATTTTACTTAGAAGTTATTATGAAGGAAATATCAATTCTCAACACACACACACACACATAAATTGGGAAACTGGTCCCACATCCCCAGTCAGACCCACTATACCAAATGGAAAAGGAACTGCTAACCAAGGTCCGGACCGGGTGGGTATCCCCCTTGTTGTAGACCCGATTTTCGGGGCTTCAACATAATGACAAAGAACACATCATGATTCACCATCATTTTGCAACATTTAATGAAGCGACCTCCCCACTCTTGACACTGGGCCTGGAGACATAACCCACATTGGGTGAACTTTGCTGTCAAGTTGTGTGTGTTCTTTGATTTGATGGTTATCTTTATGTTTCCTCTTCTTTAAAGCATGCACATGTGGTTTTTCATATTCTTTCACATGCAATTATGCTAACATCAGAGAAGTAAAAGATCTTGGTTAATTACGATAGTTGAGAGAATCGAATCATCTTCCCATGAAACTTGTGCCACTAATAGACTTGAATGCCTGGAAAAAATGTGTCATTGCTAAGCACTTTAGGTTTGGGAAATTGAGCCACTATTTGCTCCTTTTTCTTCCTCGAAACATAAGCAGACAAACCAAGAATCTCTCCTAGTTTTTCGTGCTATGGAGCTGCTCTCATCTCCTCAAAATGCATGTAGCAGTCCTGCAATCTTTGCTCAAATCACACACAAGAAGATTTACAATTAATGTTCTGAATGCCTCGGTCAGTGTGCCACTAAAAACTTTGTCTCGGGTGCAAATTTCAAGCCTCAAACCCTGATTTTTATCCTCAAACGTGGGCTTGTGTCTCAATTTTTGCATAGGAGTTCCCTTGATTTTAGCATTAGAAGCTTGGGTTGTATGTGGCTACCTCAACTTGGAAATGTTGGGTGTGGAGCTTGATTATCTTCTGTATTCAAAGGTATCGTCGCGTTGGACCCCGGTTCGTAATGGAGCGGCAACGCCTCCCATAAAATATACGTTGCACGGGGGGGCCAGGGGGGCGGTTCGACCTTTGGGAGCCCACGCCCCCGCCGCCCGCCCGCCCCCCCCCAACCCTCTGGTGGGGGGATTGGGGGTAGTGCCCCCGAAGCTAAAAATAGATGTAAAATTGCCTTGTAAAATGTTGTATTTTCGTATTCAATCTGAGCCGTTCATTAGGCAGAGATCTGATGGTAGATCTTATGTTTAATTTAGGGTTTTTTGCCCTAGAAAGCACCCCCTCACTATATATGATGGAATTGTATTGCGTCTATGTAGATCTATATTCTGAGTGAGGAAGAGAGAGGAGATTGAGAGCAAAGAAGGAATTACAGTGGATCTATTGTAGGTTGTATCTCTTCATTGTGCTGGATAATATAAAAGGAAGGACTGGTTATTTCTCCATGAACGTAGCCCAAACTGGGCGAACCACGTATATCTGTGTCTATCTTGCTTTATGCATTTTCTGTGTTTGTATTTCTGCAATATATTTTATGTGTTTCGTTTCTCTGTACTATATAATTTTCTAACAGGAAATGTATGCTAGTATTCTCTGCTAGGAAACTCGACCTATTTGGTGACTTCTTATTATAGTTTCTATCCTTAGCAAAGTTATCTCAACCTTCGCTCCTTCTCTTGCTCTTATCCTCTTCTCCAACAAATGCACATGAAGAATGAGAACTCTCCTTTGAATTTTCCCTTTTTAGTCTCTCTAATGAGGAGAAAGCCCATCCCTTAGATCAAGGGTTGAGATTAGATATTAGTTGTCCTTGATCAAGGGTGGAGATCTAATCTTCCATTGACCTCCTTTTTATGTCCCCCCCTTCATTAATGAGCCTCCCTAGTCACTTTATTAAGTTGTTGTACCTTATACCTTTTTCCACATAAAGAAACTTTAATAATATAAACTACTATGTACTTTTTATACCTTATAACGTGACTAAAGTCATATGAATTTAATAACACATAAAGTCACGCGCTAAAAAGGTGTCTCATGTGTCTTTCTAGGCCAAAGGAAAAAAGTACTAGGAAACACCTCCTTGGTACCCTTTTTCTCAACACTCCCTCTTACTGAGGAAGGTGTTTCTCACCACTCCCATCTTGTCCCTGAAATAGACCTGCTTGCTCCTTGGAAAGGACTTGGTGAGAATGTTTGCAACCTTCTCCTCAGTGGATATGTACTCAAGCCTCATGAAATATTGGATTCTCTGTGAGTTTAATACAACTTTGGTTATCATAGTATATCGTAGTTGGTCTCAGCCTTTGACAAAATAAGGCATGCATCATGTTATGAAGCCCAATATCCTCACAACTGGCTTGACTAGCTACAATGTAATTAAAATCTGCGGAACTCAGTGCCACTAATCTATGTTTCCTATCGAACACAACATGAAACAACATCTAGATGTACTCTTCCTATCACCAGCACTGCCTGCCCAGTCTGAGTCTGTATAACCCATCAAACTAACTCCATATCTCCGTATATAGTCTAGTTCATAGTCCGTTATGCCCTGTAGGTACCATAACACATGTTTTGTAGCCACCCAGTGCACCCTCTTGGGATCCATCATAAGTTGACTCAACGTATTGACTGTGAAACATATATCTGGTCCAGTGTTCACAAGATGCATCAATGGACCAATCAACTGATGGTATAAAATGGGGTCAACCAACTCGAAATCAGAAGCAAGCATCAATGGGGCTCAATGGTTGAAATCCCGAACTCACTTGAAAGGCTTTGTGGCCAATAGAGCTATGGAGAGCTTTGTTATAGTTGTGTTGCACATAGGGAAGACTCTCATCCCATGTTTATGGATGCTTGGAGTTGTACATGTGTATTATGTGCATTATCATCCTATTGACGACCTTTGTCTAGCCATTAGTCTAGGGATGGAATGCAGTCGACTTGGTGTGCTTGGTGTCCAACAACGACCAAAGGGTCGACCAAAATGCACTTAGGAACCTGCTATCTCGATATGATATAATGGTCTATAGGATCCCAAAATGTACCCACACTCATTTGAAGAAGAGTTTGGCAGTGTCTTCTACTATGATACTCTTCTTGCAGGAAACCAATATAGCCATCTTAGAAAACCTATCAATGACCACAAATACAAAGTCATTACCATCCTTGGTAGAAGGAAGGCTAGACATATAGTCCATGGAGATGGATTCATAAGGTTGCCTAAGAGTAGGAAAAGGAGTGTGTAGGCCTTTATTCTTAATGGTTGGCTTGGCGATGGCATAGGCAATGTAGGATTTGATATATTTTCCAACATCATATCAGAGTTTTGGTCAATAAAAATACTTTTGTAGTATTGCCAATGTTTTCTCCAAACCAAATTGTCATGCGACCCAAATGTAGTGCACCTTCCAAATCATCTTGGCACGCTCACTTGAAGGAACACAAAGGTGCCCCAGGTAGCATAAATATGCGTCCTAGAGGTAGAAGTCTGGTACTTGCTTTCCATCCATCAACATTTGGTATGTGGTGGCAAATTCTGGATCATTTTTGTATAGTTGTGGTCATCCATAAGGCTTGTGCCCACAAGAGTTTAGAACATTGGTATGTGCCACAACCGGGGACCAGTTGAGGCAATATGCAACATTATTGGTGTTGTCCTTCTTGTATTTAATGTCCAAATGGAATTGTTGCAGATATGTGGACCATTTTTTATGGCTATTTTTTTGCAACTTCTCTTGTCTATATAAACTGAAGAGGTTGATGATATGTGTGGATGATCGTATCCTTCCCCAGAATGTAATGTTTCCACTATCAGTAAGCCTGCACGATGGAATACATCTCCTTGTCATAGGTGGGGTATTTACAAATAATATCAAAGAGTGTCTCACTATGATAGGCCACTAAATTCCCTTGTTGGGTGAGAACTGCACCAATAGTATAGTTAGATTCATTTGTCTTAATTTCAAATGGTTGTTGCAGGTCTGGTAATGTGAGTAATGGCATAGAGAAAATGTAGTTTTTTAGCTCAACGAATGTATTTTATTATGACTCAAGCCAAAAAAAAACTTTGCTTTCGCTCCACCCTTGGTAACTTGACTCAAAGGCCAAGTGACATGAGAGAACCCCAACATGAACCTTCGATAGAAATTGGCAAGGCCCAAAAAGCTGCAAAGTTTTGTTAGAGTTGTTGGGGTTGGCTAATATGAAATGATTTGGACTTGTTATGTAGCCCATATATTAGACTTGATTCATGCCAAAGGATCATCTCTCTAAGTTGGTGGATAGTGTTAGCTTCCTGCTGCAGCAGGTTATTCATATTTCATGATTGACATTTTTACAGGCCAAATATGTTGTACTTTGCATACTGCAATGCTCCATATTTGCTTAACAGTATCCAAGCGAAGAAGGCTACTCCAAGTTCATTCAATTGCCTTCCAAATTTTTGAAAAGTTATCCCAGTATCACCAATTTTCAGTTAAAGGGAGGTCCAAACAGCTTAATCTTGGTCTCCCTAGGTTTAAATTTCCTGCTTTAGAATATAGAGAATGTAAATCTGTCCAAACAGCTTAATCTTGGCAGGTTTTTAGATAGGTAGAGAAGCAGAGGAGCCCAACAGCTTAATCTGGGCCCTTGGAAGAAATAAGGGTAGTATGTAGATTGGAAAGCATCAAAAGAAAAATAGAATGATGGGTTTGCAAGTCTAAGTGCACCCAAATCAAAAGAAGAAAAAATGCTAGGTAAGTAGGCTGAGTAGGTAGTTCTGAGGTTGCTGAATCCTAGTTGCTGATCAGTTCCAGATTTTCAGGTGTCATCTCACTCAGGACACAATCAACAGGCAGTTCTATGCGAGAAACTCAAAAGATTTATAACTAACTCCCCTTCTCCGCTTTCCCAAATCATTAACTAACTTCCCCAAAGGAGGTCAAGATATGCTTGATACCTCTTAAGTTTCATCATTTTCATAACACTAACTCGAAGAAAGACATCCTTTACTCAAAGCTGTTCCATACTTTCTCCAAAGAATGGTTTTACCCCCTTCTAACAGCCTAAGGTCTCCTGAACTTAGCGCTTTCTTACCACCTCCATATTAACCACTAACATTATTATTTAGCTCCCTATTTTTCCTGTCCCCCTACTAATATTAAGTAAATCTTCCCCTATGTATTATCCCTCCCCCTGGTTGAAAAATAACCATAAGTACCCCCGGGAATTGCTCAGTTTACCTAAAACTTAGAAAGAACCCTCAACCTTCAAACCATCTTCCAGATACAATGGACTCCTTCCAGAGTATAAAATCCCTTTGAGGTAATCCGACCCCTTCTGAAACCTCAAATGCCTTTCACACCCACTTACTTACTCTTTCCGCCCAAAACAAACCCCTCGTCGACTTCCTTAACACTCCGCAGACCCTTAAAATCCAGATCGCATCGCAAGATCGCAGTTTCCTCTCCATGCAAGTTATGACCCATCCGTCACCACTCGACGCAATATCGCGATATCGGCGGTCACAAGCGCCAAATGTCCAACTCAAACACCCTCCGTTCCCTGCCGATGCGATATCGCGATCGCATCGGAGCTAGTTCATCGCATCACCTTCAGTATCAGCACCTCACCATGTCATTTTGTACCAGGGACCCACCATAGCTGACGCCATCCGTCGTACAGCCGACGTCATGCTGACGTCAGCAGCCAAAAAGTCGAAACTTCTCGCAGGAAGAGAAATCGCACTTCGGAGCTCCAGAACAAGAAACAGAGGCAGTTTTCGATGCGCGATTAGCGCTACAGGAAATAGGCCATTTCGGGAATCTTCGGGGAATCTTTTGATTCCTTAGCCCGTTGTGCACCGAAAAAGCCCGAAAATCGCCTGATCGTGCCAAAGTGATCCGGTTTAAAGACAGCAGCAGATCAATGACAGAGTTTAAAGTGTATCAGATCAAATCATCAGGTATCAAGCGTGTCAAAGAGTATCAGTAGACGGCGGAAGCCATCAATGTAGCGGCAAAGAGTATCAGTAAAAATCTTGAGCAACGGCCCGAAGCAGGAGAACATTTAATACCTTCCAGCAGATTCAAAGAAAGAGGGCGAAGCCACTCGAAAGCCCTCAAATCATAATTATTGCACATTTAACTCACACCAGAGAAGAACTACAGTTCCCAAAGCACAATCATTCCAGCAGCACCGCATCTAGCCTCCAAGGGCCACACTGTCATCTTTTCTGATTCAGCTGCCCCTAGCGCAACCAAAAAGTTTTAATTGCATTTAATTCCAGCGACACTTAGATTTTTGAAGAGTTTTCTAGCAGACCTGTTTAGGTCAGTTATAATGAATGTCTTTCCGATATTTTGCTTATAAATACCACCCTGAACAATGTTGTGAGGGGTTGGTTGGTTGGTAGTAGTTGGTTAGTTTCCTTCCTAGCATTTTCTCCGAGCAGAGACCTGCACTGTAATTGTCATATTTTCTATAATCAAAGACTGTTGAAAGCATGGATTTCGAAACTACTTGATGTTTTCACTTGGCCAAGGAATGATTACGGAATTCCTGTGCTTCTACATGATTCAATAAGTGTTTCTCTCCTCTGTTAACTTTTATGTTTTTTACCACCGTTCCGCCTTCTAAATTGCAGGAAAAAAGAATAGCTTAAGATTTGTTTCACTACACCTTAAGTTCAATTTCTGCATTTTTCGATGTCTTCCTCAGAAATAGCTATGATCATGTATACTTAAATGATCTTGTTTACACTGTTTCTTTCACATATGAATGCATGTTTAGGAATTCTTAACTGCTCCTCGATCCCATTCATCCATTTCTCCTCTTTCTCAGCATGATGAAATGATTCTCCTTTGCCTTTCATCCCTGATTTTCATTCCGTACTTTTAGTAGATTGATAATTATATCCTGTGTGGCTATCCCGCTCCGTATCCCCTTATGACCAAGAAAACACAATAAGAAAGCCTCAATCCGTGACTCCATGCCCAATGGTTCAAAAATTATCACACCTTACCTTGCCTCTTTCTTCGAGAATCCTACCTTCCATCCAATCACAAAAAAAATTCCCTTGAAGCGAGAAAGCTAGCCTAAAATCATCAACAAAAGTTGAATCATAAAGAGATAGCCCTCTCTGATTGTAGGTGGGCTAGAACCTACAATCCAAAGATTGGTTTGTGGTTACCTCGGCCGTATCCCTGTAAGGAGACTATGGACAACCTGAGTGATAACATAATGGTGACTCCACCGGGAAACTCCTCAGATAAATGCATTAAACCAGTTTGTAGCTATACAGAGGAAGAAACCGACTTATGAAAGCCTCGGTCGACCTGTACCTATGTTCTCCACTGGGGATTCAAGCGCTTTGTTCATTTTTGTAAACCCTACTTACTCGAGAAAGTGCTCCTGTTCTTCAGAGATTGTCACGCTTAGCTCTGGTCTTTGATGGTGGACAGAGATCAGGCACTTCAAAGTCTAGGCATCCACCTGGCGACTCCACTTCAATTTCAATCAAAGGCTCCACTGAGGAACGAACCAATTTTACAGCCAAATAGTCCATGTTCCCAAGCATTAACAGTGAGAGAGAATGACCGAGTTCTGGGAAGATCTTCCATTTGATGAAGATTTAGATGGATTCAGAAAATTTTTATCAGAATTCGAACTTAATGAAGAGTTTTTCAGAGCGGTATTGTCAAGAAAAAAAACAGCGGGCCACCCGAATAAACTTTTTCTTGAGTTAGTGGTTGAAAGATATGACAATGAAATTGAACTCTTGGAAGCTCAGATACAATCATACAATTTCCGGGACCCTAAAGAATTTTATCAAAATCTTCCTCACCCAGACCACAGGGAAATAGTGCTATCTCCTAAATTACAGATTGAGTATAATGTGGGTTTCAAGGAAAAGATAGAAGGACTAGCTGCTAGGCTTATTACCGAGGATGCAGCTGTTCCATCTGACCAAGAAGACCCAGAATCATGCCGAAGTCTTCCTTCTCTAACTCAGGAGGAAATACTGCTACCTACTGACATACAGATTCTGTATGATTCTATTT
>APFE030849964.1:1062-12977 GCA_000404065.3 Pinus taeda
AATATTCAGGTGTTATGTAATCGTTTGATTGTTAGTGTATGCAGGTTTCCAAGTGAAGGAGGAGCTCATCTGGATCGGCGAGGCTAGACTGCTACAACGAGCGTTGGACTTCAGGTAGGATCGAAAAACACTTGGTTTCTCATAGGATAACGCATGTTTAGAGAAGGATTGCTCTTAATTGTCTTGTTTGTCACTAGAGAGTCTTAGACTCCTAGGGAGGTTAGTTTTGTCAGCAAAAATAACTCTTTCCGCATGACAGAGTTTGTTGAGAGATTTTCTAAATAATATTCTCCTATCATAGAATCTGTTGGATCCCATATCATATTATATATTTGTAATGTATTTTGATTTCAAGAGCATAATATATGAATTGTGTTTGTATGTAATATGTGCACTATGTCTCTAATTTCAATTTTATTTGTTGGTATTAGAGTCCATATGGGCCTGAATTCCTTACCCAGGTGGCTCCAGAAATGCTCAGAATTCAGAAGTGGCTCAAAAATTAATGTTCTCGAATTGCACCGAAACTAGGTCCTAATCATAGCGCTCGTCGTCCTAATTCCAACGGCATGAATGATACTCAAATCCGAGTTAGTATGCTCAATATATTCACAGTGAAAGTTTTAGTCAAACTAGGCCAAGTGGCATTGACTAATGAGACAACAATTTGGAAAAGTACCGATGCACGGAATTCGGCCACCGAAATGGGAACATTTTCCACCTCTTTAATTTTTGAAGTGACCCTTAAAATCCGATCGAAATTTTTTGGCTAGTTGGTTTTATAAAATGAAATATATATATATATATATATATAAGGAGGTGGCGAGCCACCACCCTCGCCACTGGACCGCATATATATTATATGACCAAATAATTTGGTGGGTGGTCAAACCCCACCAACCCTCAAACTCCATATACAATATATGGGCCAATGACTAACGTGACAGCGGATCCTGCGAGGTTCAAACCCACCCAGCCCTATGGGCTGACTCGCCAATCAGGGGACCCCAAATGGCATGCGCAAATCCATAAACCATCAACGATTATGTAACAAACGCACCAAAAAAACTAATGCACTCATTTTTTGTTAATAAAACAAATGCATCTTATATGGGTGAGGGTGGTCGGCTTAACCTCGGGACCTCTGCCCTCCAAGCCAACCACCCAACCGTGTGCCCAATGAGCATGTCTTTGTATTGTCTACCCATAAATATTTACTTAAACCATGCTCATTTTCCCAACGGAGGAGGAGAACAGTGCGCACGGAACCTAGCCTAGGCAGGACATGTTTTTCGAGATAGTTATATTCCATGCATAAGCAGTGAGGAATCTAAAAGATACCCAGTAGGGTGATTTTTCATAGTCTCAGATTCATGCCAAGTTTATACTCAAACAAACCAGAATTTCACAGGGAATGTGATGGTGTGGTTGGTTTCCCCATCTGAGCCACAAAATTTTAGGCAGTCACTAGTGAGAAATCTAAAAGATTCCCTTGGAGGCTGACTTTTGACAGAGGCGAAATGATGCTGACTTTATAGTCATTTTTCTCAAAATTTCACAAGGAGCGCAGTGGTGTGCTTAGATTTTTATCTGAGTAGTGGATTTTTCACCCATCTCCAGGAAGGATTCTTTGGGAGAATCTTCGAGATTCTTGAGGGTCTAGATTTTTACGGTGTTAGAAAGGGTTCAAGTTTATAGTCGTTTGACACAATTTCATGCCATGAATTCAACAAGGATGTCCATTTTAGCAGTTGAGCTTTGCATTTTTAGGCCATCCCAGAAAGTGGATGTATATGAAGCAATGATGCCATGTGTTTCTTTTTATTTGCGAAGATGATGATTTTTGTTGTTGAGATCTTTATTACCATTATGTTGAAGGATATTTGTATGCTACTCCATGTGAGAATTTATTATCTTGTCATGTTGAAGGAAGGCCCATATGAGTGAGAGTTCTTGTAGGAGAATGTCTCATGGAGAGAAATGCCACTCTTTTTGAGGGAATTTATCCTTGTAATGACAAAGAATATACCATGTACATCATCATCATCTTGTAGAATTTAATGAAGCGGCCTCCCCACTCTTGACACCGGGCCCAGAGACGTAAACCACACTGGGTGAAATCCATTATCAATGTGTGCGTGTGTTCTTTGTTTTGATGGCCATCATTATGTTTCATCTTCTTTAAAGCATGAACATGTGGTTTTTCATACTCTTTCACATGAAATTATGTTAACATCACAAAAGTAAAAGATCTTGGATAATTCTGGTAACGAAGAGTTCTAGATCACTTCCTCAAGGGGGGGGCCATGAAGATGGGAAAAAATTGAGGATTAAGTTATTACTTTGTACATATGTTTGCGACTGAGTATGAGAGTAGATAGTTTCAGTGTGCCACAAAAAAATTGTTCTGTGATTTTGAGCTGCGAGGAGAAGCCATTGCTTCAAGGAGAAGCGCACCAGTGAATCTATAAGGAGGAGTTTGTGTCGAATCAATCTGACTAGTGTAGTGAAAAAAAATGGGAAAAGATATAAACATAGACCAAGGCATGATATGCACCTGCGTTGTTTTCTCAATCACTCCCCTGTCGCTTTTGTTCACACATCTATGTTCACTTCATTTGCAATGACTTTCTTTGCGTCATGTGAGCTAAAGTTGTGGGATATGTGAAGCACTTGAAATTGTGCATTGTGTGGATGTTGCTTTGCCATCCAGTTTTCATGGAGTGTAATCTTGTCTAAAGCAAATTTATCAAATCCCTGCCTATAGTAGCGTATGAAAAGAAGCTAGCTGATGTTGGAAGGGAACCCACAGCTACCTTCAATAATCAATGTGCTTGGCATCCATGCAATCAAATTAATTAGATAAATGAGTGTTTTCAATAGATATTTTGCAACACTTGCACGAGATGGAGTTCTGCAGGTGTAGGAGGAGCACTGATCAATACTAGTCAGAAGTACTAGGCATACCTTTTTGGAAGACGAATGATAAGTATATACATGTAAAAAGAGTTGTGTATGTCATAGCGATCTTGTAGGAAAGTTATTGAAGCCAACAAGGTATGCACTCTTCAAAGCCCCTCACCTCCCTGTGTGTCACACAAAGCCTTTGTTGGAGACAATAAGCGAAGCACCCAGTCCTGTCATGCTATTTAATTTACTAGAAAGCAAAAGAGGGCCAATAGAAAAAGGAAGTAGCAAAGTCAATCGTAGGACCAATTGAGCATTTATTTAAGTCTCGTGGTGCCTTCACTGTAGAGGAAACATGTTTGACATTTGTTTATGAAAGAGTTCCTGGACAAGCTATTTCTGGAGGTTTTTCTATCCACTGATTTCGATGTATTGTGCATTGTTTTTTAGCGTTTGCAAAAGATTGATTCTGTTATGGGATTTTCTTTGTTTAGTTCTTTCTTTATGTTTTTTCATTCTTTGTTAAGTTTTCTTGTGAAAGACAACAAACCAAAATTAATGAAAACATATTAATAGGATTATCAGGCACTAAATAAAAACACTATCAGGAATAGGTATCTAATCTCATAAATTAATAACCTTCTTGACCAGCTATAGGGGGCCAAGTACTTCAAAAAGATTGATTTGAAGTTCAGTTATCGCCAGGTTCCAATAGAACCCATAGATGTATGGAAGATCGTCTTCAAATCCAAGGAGGGCCTTTTTGAATGGTTGGTCATGCCTTCCGGATTTACAAATGCCCCTACAAATTTTATGAGGCTGATGGATGACAATTTGTAGCCCTTTACCTACTCTGTTCATGGTTTTATATCTATACTACATCCTCATCTTCAACAACAGTTAGGAAGAACACTTGCAACATATTCGACAGGTCCTTCAAACCTTGCGGCAACACAAACTATGTGCCAACTTAGAGAAATCCACCTTTGGCAGGAATCAGGTCCAATATTTGGGTTACATCATTAATGAGAAAGGCATGCATGTGGATCTGGATAAGATCCAAGTCACTCGGGATTGAATAGCCTCGACCACTCTAATAGATCTTCGCAACATTTTGGGCCTTGTCAATTTATATAGAAGGTTCGTGTTTGGATTCTCTCATATCACTTGGCCTTCGAGTCAAGTTACCAAGGGAAAAGCAAAAGAAAAGTTTTTCTTGTATGATTCCCAACAAAAGGTGTTCGCTAAGTTGAAACACTGCCTTTGCTCCTCCCTAGTGCTCACATTTCCATACTTGCAATAACCATTTGAAATTGAGATAGATGTCACTGACTATGTTATGGATGAAGTTCTCACACAACAAGGGCATCCAGTAGCCTACCATAGTGAGACACTCTTTGATATAATTTGAAAATACCCCACTTACGATAAAGAGATGCATTCCATCATACAATATTGTGGGCAATTGAAACATCAAATTCTGGGGAAGGAGATGATCATCCACATAGATCACCGACCTCACCAGCTTATACAGACACAAGGGAAGTTGTAGAACGACCACCATCATAAATTTTCCACATATATGCAACAATTGCATATGAACATTAACTACAAGAATTACATAACCAATAATGTTGCATATTGCCTCATTCACTCACCAGTTAAGGCGTTGACCACTAGTCTTGACGCTTATGGGCACGAGACTTCTGGATGGATGCAACTTTAAAAAAATGATCTAGAATTCTCCACAACATACCAAATGTTGGTGGATGGGAATCACGTTCCATAATTCCACCTTTAGGATGCAATGTTATTCTAGCTAGGACACCTTTGTGTTCCTTTAAATGAGTGTGATAAGATAATTTGGGAGGTGCAATACAGTCGAGTCACAGGACACTCTAATGTAGAGAAGATAGTGGCAGTACTACATAAGTATTTTTACTAACCAAATCTTCGATATGATGTTAGAAAATATATCAGATCATGCATTGCCTGTGCCATCGTCAATCCAACCATTAAAATCAAGGCTTGTATATTAGTCTACCTATGCCTAGTTGAACCTAGGAATCCATCGCCACAGACTATATGTGTGACCTTCCTTTTATAAAGCATGCTAACAATTGTATATTTGTGGTTGTCAATAGATTTTCTAAAATGTCCATATTGGCTTCCTAAAAGAAGAGTATCATAGCAGAAACCACTGATAAAATCTTCTTTGAATGAGTGTGGGTGTATTTCGGGGTCCTATAGATCATTATATCCAATCAAGAGAGCAGGTTCCTAAGCACATTTTGGTTGAGACTCTGGTCATTGTTGGACACCAAGCTCACCAAGTCAATTGCATTCCACCCCCATACCGATGGCCAAACAAAGATTGTCAATAGGATGATTGTGCACATACTACACATGTACATCTCTGAGCATCTGCGAACATGGGATAAGAGTCTTACCTATGTCCAACACAGATATAATAGATTTATCCATAGCTTGACTCGCCACAACCCCTTTCAAGTGGGCTTAGGATTTCAATCATTATGTATCCTTGATGTTGCACTACCTTTTTCAATTACGCGGGAGCAATAATATGCTCATGTTCAATCCGAAGTTTATAAATCCACCAAGTTTATTGAGCACATTTAGTGCATCCGCCAACAAGTTCATGACATATTGGATAAAGCCAATGCCGAGTACAATCAATGACGTGATCAACATCAGGTGCCACATAAGTTTCAGGTGGGTGACAAAGTTTGCTTGCATTTGCAGAGAGAATTCCTTACTGGAACCCATCGAAATATTTGACCACTATGATACAGTCCTTACACCATCACCAAATTTATGGGAGATAATACTTTCAATCTCAGTATCCCTCCATTCCTTGGCTTTCTCCTTGTATTCAATGCGGATTGCCTTCAACCATGCTTTCCACCATTATTAGACACATCAAACATTGTTGAGGAGCTGACACCAACATAGCTCAACTCAGATTGCATTGAATAATCCACAACTGATTAGATCACGGACACGCATATCAATAACACTCGCAAATAGAGGATCCAACTATATTGATTTTTCAAAGTTGGCCAACTCCTATACCAAGGCAAGTGGCTCACTTGGGACCAAGTTCAACAAAAGTATCCTCGTCTCATGAAGGCACTCAATGTAATGGGGACCATTTCTTCCTAAGGTGGGAGGATTGACCTAGATGTAAATTAGTGTCCTCTCACTTATTCCACTTGGACCCCCAATACTCTTTCTTTCATTTTCCTTAATTGTAGCACAATTTTCTATTTATGGTAGTTTTTCGAGCCCTGAATTTCCGGAGCCATTTTGAGGCCCTAAACGACATTGTTTTGGAAAACGGGCAAACCTATAGCCACAAAAAGGGATTTTTAATAATAAGTTGTTGTCCTTAGATAGGAATTTCTAATGAGGTATGTACGTGTCAAACGAAGATTATATGCCAAAGTCATGACCCCGAGAAGTTGATGTACCGAATAACCCCAACGGGGCCCACAAACTTTTGGTGCTTCATCTCCTAGGGTTAGGTTTGTTAGAAGTTTATGGTTTTCACTTGTTTCTCCATAATAAAAAAGGCCTTCGAGCCTCGTTGTAACACAGTTTATAAGGAATTTAGTCATCACCTATATTCTTAGAGATAATCTACCATCACCCGAGCTAGTTTGTTTCCATTCTGCATGTAAACAATTTCCAGTATTTGTTACTAATTAATTGAAGTTCAATTTTATTTATAGCTTTGTGTTTCTGTTTAAATCTGTATTTCATTTCATTACTGAATAAATTCATATCACAAACGAATCTCAATAATTTTCACAACCTAACCTAAAACTAGGGATGCCTTTAGTGATGGGCCTTAAGTAGTCTTGTCTAATATATTCATTGAGGATAAAAATGTGTATGATCTTAACCTCCCCTTAGAAAATATTAGGGTTCCCATTGTAAATTACAAGGACCCAATATTGGAAGGGTTTCCTTATGACTTATATGAATTTGTTTGGAATTCATTATCCCTACTATTCTTAAGCATTAATATCAAATCCCTTCAAGCCAACAATTTGTGTAGTATGGTCAATCAAGGGAACATCAAACTAACACATAAGAGTGTATAATTGTTATTTGCTGATTGTGTTTAGAAATGATTTACAACAATTTTATCTTAAGCATATTTTGTATATTAATATGTGGGTGTTTACATTACAGGTTGATCCTATGAAACAAATTAACATAGTATAGGAAATGTAATATAGTTTTTTTTAATGTTTCCTATTATTATAATCCATATAAACATCAGTGTTATATATATATATATATATATATATATATATATATTTTATATATATAATATATTATATATATATAATATATAATCGCCATCATCATCTCATCATCAAACAATGAGGTATGAAAAAATGAAATTTGATGCAATTTCTTAATAGGAATAAATAATTTTGCATTTTCCCTAAATGAATAAATAACATTACTATGTGCTTGATGTTGAAGGAAATGTAACTAGGTTCGATCTTCATAAATGTAATTTTGATATTTGTATTTATTCAAGAAAAGAGATTATTTTTATAGTATTTGCCAATGAGTTTCTTGCTCATTGAAAATAGGTTAAGCACATTTTAAAGTGCTTCTAGAAAGTCAAAGTCAAAATGTAATTATGATGAGACCCTTTGATGGCATGTTATATCATGAATTCCAATGTACAAGGTCATGGGAACACTTCAAGACAATGCAAATCCTCTCCTAGCTTCAAAGAAGTCTCCAAGCAACAAAATAATGAATAAAAGATGAAATATGATGATATTGTCAAGTTGGCCTAAAGGACAGTCAATTCAACCTAAAGAGGAGGGACATACCTCTATTTAAAGAGGTTGTCCACTCCTCATACAACACATTCATAGCTCTAAAATTAGTGCAGAAAACAAAGAAGAAGAAAGGTGATAAAATGACAAGAAAAGGAGCCTCTAGTGCAACGTACAAGGAAGAGACTAGACCGAAGTTGAAGGGACTACTTTCTAGGGTAGAAAATAGTCACATGTGCAAAAAACATACCTCTCCCTGTAGTCACAACAACACTATATTTATAGTCATGTAACATCTTTTTTTGGGATAATAAATAAGGCCTAGAATGCCTTTCCATCCAGCGAACAAGAAGGAAAATACAACAAATATAAGGAGACTAGTTTTAGGGTTTCTGTTCACACGTGCAAGGATTTCATAATTGAACTTTTGCAGATTTTACAAAAGATGAAGGAAGAACATTGAGAGGCATCATTCTTAATTATAACTAGGTCTACAATGCCTCTAAGTAAATTGAATAAGATTCTCCCTATAACGAAGAAAAGAAATCTGACTTAGACAAGCAGCAGAAGAAGGACGAAGTACTAAGGAGCAAAGTGCCGAAAGGAAGAGGTCCATGTGTCGAAAGTTATAGTATAGAAAGAGGAAGGATTTGACTTATGCTTGTAGGATATCCTAGTCAAGGGTCTAGGGTTTGGCAAGAAGCTTCAATAAGAGAAAACTTACAAAGGGTTTTCCTCTCAAGAGTGGAGAGGTTTTTTCCCTAGCGGAGAGCCAAACTTTGTGTTCTTTTTATTTTGTTTTAATAATAGTTTGATGAAACACACACACTAATAATAATAAGAAGATAAATTGCAAAATTGCATCACAAATTGTTATCAAGTAATGAAGAATCACATTACACTACTTTTCCCTAGATTCTTCAACATGGTATCATAGCTAAGGTGACACATCAAGGAAAGGGAAACTCAAGAACACTCATCAAGGAGAAGCATCTACAAGATTGAAGCATGAAACCTAGAAGTCTTAATCACTTCAAGTTCAATAAGGTTCTACAATCCATCATCCATCAAGGAGGTTTACAAAGCTGAAAGAAGAGCCTTACATAAAGGCACCTACAAAGAAGAGCAGATTGAAGCAAGACCTACATCAAGATACAAGTCGTCAAGAAAACATCATCACGAAGCAAGACCACTTGGAGAAGGCAACCTAAAGAACATCAATATCTAGAGAATGCAAGCCATCGAGCCTTCAAGGAGGAAGAAAATCCATTACATCTCAAAATCTATCAAGTAAGTACATGTCCCCTTCTGAATATACATCAATGTCTTCTTGCAAGGAAAGCAATAAATTGGTAGGTACCAATAACTTTCGTGCATGGAAGAAGAGGACTTATCTACTGCTCAAGGAGAATGAACTCCTAGAGCATGTCAAAGGGAATATCACTATCCATGCTAAGGAATAGACTCAAGCCTTAGCTAAGTACAATAAGGATGAGACAAAATCTCAAAGGATTCTGATAGAATCAATCAAAGACTCTCTCATTCCCTATGTCTCCAATTTTGAGATATTGAAAGAAATATATGATAATCTAGTAGATCTATTCTCGGTGTCTACATCCAGAGAAGTAATATCTCTAAGGAAATAATTATACAAGATGAAGATAACAAAGGAAAGAATAGCTCCCTACTTCATGAAAAATCTCTGCAATGAGAGATCAACTTCAAGAGCTTGGGGAAGTCATGTCTGACAAAGAGATGACAATTGTAGTACTCAATGATCTACCTAAGGAGTGGGGAACTTCACATCTAACATATATGCCAAGAAGGAAGAAACCACTCTTAGCGAAATGTGGTCTCTATGCAGAACAAAGGAAACCAAACTTGAGGCAAAATAAGATGTGGGATCAAAGGAGCAAGCATTAGCTACCATGGCCAAAAGAAAGGGTAAATTTGGCAAGTTTGGTCCACAAAAAACAAACAACAATGACATGTCCAAGATCCAATGTTTTGGTTGCCAATAATATGGACACTACAAAAGGAATTGTCCTAAGCTTAAAAAGGACAACAAAAAAAGGAAGAGGGAAGAAGCTCACATAACTTAAGAGATGAAAGAAGAAGGAAATAAGCAAAAGAAGGAAGATCCTCTGGATCTCTACTATGACTAGGTCAAACTCTTTACTTCTATACTTCTTTCAAAATTTTGAGTGGAATTGGAGCATGTAGAAATAAATTAAAATTGCATGGCTAGAAAGATCCTATAGAATATATCAACATGATGTGCATATAGTTCTAGATACTCATGTAAATGTATCATTTATGATAAGAACAAAAATGCATAAGTAGAAATATCTAGGAGTATGGAAAATATAGCTCAAGATATTCATGTAGAATAAGCATACCTAGTATAGGACCTCATACATGATGAAGGAAAAACTAATCATGATAAGAATCTTAGAAGACCTACATCATCAAAAGAAAGGAAACATTGGCAAGGCAAGGATCTTTAAGATCTTATGATGGAATATTAAAAATAAGGTTCATGGACAAAAGTATATGTCTCATTGGGAATCCCATTCACGAGTTTCAAGAAAAGAATGATATGTAGGCAAGCTAAGATGAAGCAAGAAGGACCACACTAATGAATGATCAAAGGAGAATCAAGATGAGGTATGTATGCATCAAATTTTAAGTCATGTTATCATTTGTATATTATTGATTCATGGGTATAGTTCTATAACATGATCAAGCATGAAAGAATCTCTTTCACCAAGAACATGCTCGAAGGCATGTACCACAATGCGATGAAGTTCAACAAAAGAATATGCTTAGATAAGGAGCATAAGATTTCTGACTAAGAAGAAAGAAGAAGTTGACTAGTCCAGAAAGAAGGAAATAAAGGAATGCTCTCACAAGAAGCATTAGATGGTTGACTTATCTATTTGAGAAGAAGCAAATGAAGAAAGAGATCAAGCATGTGAAGAACACCATGATCACTGGGAATCACTATCTGACAAAATGCCTTGAAGATATCTCCCGAAAGAAGGCATGACAATTGTGATAAAGGAAGAAAGGACCCTTAACACCTATGAAAGCCTTAGAGATACAAAAGGTGCACATATTTGATTCTAATATATAGAGATGTCATGATGAAGAAGTTGTCAAACAAAAGGAAAAGCAATGTTGAATTAATATCAGGATGAAGTCACGATGGGCTACTAGGTCAAAGCATGCAACCTAGCAAGTACATTGAAGCATCCATGAGAATAATATTCTGAAGCATGGACAAGATGACAAGAAAACCTAATGAATTACAAGAAAGCACTTTCCACAAAGGAAGAAAGACATGACAATCTAGGAAGGAAAGTG
This sequence comes from Pinus taeda, assembly GCA_000404065.3. Taxonomy (NCBI): domain Eukaryota; kingdom Viridiplantae; phylum Streptophyta; class Pinopsida; order Pinales; family Pinaceae; genus Pinus; species Pinus taeda. Next base: position 12,162 of record APFE030849964.1, read on the forward strand.
ATCATGGATGGTACCATACATAGAAGAAGTTCGAACAAAGACTTCATGACATCAAGAAAGGAAGAAGATCAAGCAGTTGAAGGACCCATGAAGAAGAAGTTGCTGATGAAGGAAAGAGTCCCCAGTTGAGAGGGAACTCTGACAGGTCCCTGATCAAGAGGGAGTTTTAGATCACCTCTAATTACAAAGGAGCGACAATTTTGTTTTCCATTTCATGGGTCATGCACTAGACCATGACTAACAGTTGTAAGTCTAGATGAAGGCCTTGAATGGAAATGTAGACACAAGATAGATACAACATTCTTGTCTTCATTCGGGAAGAAAGAATGGGAGGATTGGGTAATCATCTGGCATCTGATACTCTTTGAGGATGTGTAAGGCATCCAAGACAAGAGTAGGTAAGAGGACCGATATTCTTTGAGGGTTGGGAACCCAAGATAAGAATAGTCCTAAAAGGTCATACTCGAAGAACACCCAGGTGGGTAAGTACCTTGAGAGACAATGATGAAGGTGTCTATAAATCATTGGTCTCGTCAACATTGTACCTCATGACCTTGTAAAGAGATGGAGTTGTTATTCAAGTCCTTGCACTAAGACAATGTTGATGAATATGATGCTATAACAGATGGATTGCTAATCCAATTTCTCTTTGTTATAAAATTATATATTACGGAGAAATGGAATACATAAATTATTGTAGAAATATAAACACAGAAAATGCATAAAACAAGAGAGTCACAGATATATGTGGTTCACCCAGTTTGGGCTACGTCCACCCCGAACAGCCAGTCCTTCCTTTCTATTATCTAGCAAAAT
>APFE030849969.1:11030-47866 GCA_000404065.3 Pinus taeda
AATGACTGATTTGGGCTATGTTCATTACTATCTTGGCATTGAAGTAACCCAACATCCAAAGTCCATATTTCTTTCTCAAAAGAAATACATTGGAGATTTGTTGAATAGGTTTGGCATGATAGGGTGCAATCCTCTTACTACTCCAGGAGCAAAACTTGAAGCTCACATCTATTGAAGGAAAGGAATTTGAGGATGCAACAAAGTATAGACAGCTTGTAGGAAGTCTCAACTACCTAACTACTACCAGACCAAACATCTCATTTGTTGTTGGAATCCTCTCCGGGTTTATGCAAAAGCCTTGTGAGGGACATTGGTCTACTGCAAAAAGAGTTCTAAAGTACTTGAAGGGAACTCAAGACTTTGGAATCAAGTACACACAGGTGGATGACTTCAGCTTGATTGGATACTCTGATTCATACTTCAATGGAGACAAAGAAACTGGGGTATATATTTCAGGATATGCTATGAGTCTTGGATCAGGAGTTGTCTCCTGGAGATCGCGCAAACAATCAGTTCCAGCAGATTCCACAACAGAAGCAGAATACGTGGCAGCAACTGAAGCAACAAAAGAAATTGTGTGGCTCAGGAAAATTATTGAAGATTTGCAGGTAAAACAAGTACAATCAACTCCACTCATGATTGATGACACCTCTGCAATAAAGTTGGCCAAGAACCCAAAGTTCCATGATCGAACAAAGCACATCAATACTAAATATCATCTGATTCGACATCATTTTGAGGCCAAAACAATCCATCTCCGTCATTGTTCCACAAATGAGAAAATTGCAGACATCTTCACCAAAATGCTTGGAAGAGAAAAACTTGAAAGATTCATAACGATGCTTGGACTCACCAACACCCTTCAGATTAAAGGGGGGAATGTTGACACCTAATCCTCACGGTTGGGTGAATTTCTGTAAATAGTTAAATTAGGAATGTGAACAGTCATCAACAGATGAATTGAGCAGTCACACCCTTTTGTATATAACAATAGCCTACCTAATAAAATAGAACGAATCGGTTTTACTGCCTATTGGAGTTACTACCTGGCCTGACAGTATGTTCAAGAGAAGTCACTCAGAGTATTCACCTGTGTCTCATCCGCTACAATACATTCACGCTCTATTCTTTCATGACCGCCACCCTGAACGCTGTATCATCAGATCATTTTAACCTCCAAGATCATTTTCTTTGTTCCATGTCGTAGATGTGGGATTCATTAAGGCCCTCCTATGATGGGTCAATTCTTGTCGACATCAGCTCATTATCCAAGAAGTCGACCTAGGAACAACCCCTTTTAGTACTTTGAAACTTGCATGCCTCAATGGAAAGTTTCTCACTTTCTGCGACAGGTTTACATCAATGGCCTTCGACCGAGATATTTTTTGTGGTGTTCGATGCCAAGTCCCTTTTTCACACCACTCGAATTGTACTGTAGTACCTTGAGGATCATTGTCATGATTAGTGATTCCTCTTGCGCCTATTAACAGCTTACATCATTGGTTGGTAATTACGCGATGTCTTTCCATGTTTGACTCTAGAACATCTTTCACATAGATCGACTTGTACCTCGAGTGAAGATTGAACGAGTTTTGAAGACCCCAGATCTAGTTTCATCCATCCAGGCTGCGATATATTCAGGAATATAAAGACATCAAATGTACATCATTGCCGAATAGATGATCATCCACATCAAAGGATGATGACTCCGTATGAATCATCAGTCTGCTACACAGGCGATTATCTGTCCTATGTACATGAAAATGAATTTATAAAGGTGAGCATGGGAATACCCGCCTCAGCTAAATCATGAAAAGTATTATGAATATAATGTATTGTATTGTATCTTATTACAGGTTGCCACCCAACTTGAAATTTTTTTTGATCCTCATGATAAAGCATTTCACCCGACATCAAAAGATTAACGACCTCATGCTTTAGGGGGAAACTGTTATAGACATTTTTGGGCACTGCAACCCAAATCATAAATTTCCATAAACTAAGGTCTCCTAAGTCCCTAAAAGTGTTGCTTCACTCCCTAAAGGAACAAGGTCATCTAATTACATCATCTCCCAGAAGTTTCGCACAGAAAATTGCTTAAAACTGGTCAAAACTGGACCATACAGAATGCCCAATGCAAAGGGTGCGATGCATATCACCTACTCAGTGTAAAGGGTGCAATGCATACTGGAAAGTACATCTGTAGGATGCGATGGGCGAGAATTGACAAATGGCAGAGATAGTTTGCGAGGTGGAGGATCATAGAATCTTCCAGAAACTTCTCCTCTGACACTTGCCTCTCTGAATTCGCCCAGGGATGAGTAAGAGATCATTAATCTCCAAGTGGAATCAAGAACTATCAGAGAGGGGACACTAATCAAAAACCCAGAAGCTGACTCACACCCCTACAATCATCTATATATGGATCCCTCATCACAAAGATCCAGGGGCTGGAATCTTGTATCTTGTAGAGAAGTGTTGTTGGTTTCCTGGTGTAACATCATAGTGTTGGGTGATCTAAGCTTTACATGAGGTGAAGAAGGGATTTCTTGCTGGAGGATGATGTTGGGTCAAAACAATTGGTTGTAATCCTCTTTGTTATTCTTGATATTAATAAAGCTATTCAATTTTTCCTCCACATTCTTGTATGATTGATTGTATATGCATTTGTGTGGTCAATACATATTTGGTCCTGTATTTTTTATGACTGTAGATCTCTATTCTTCGATAGTATTATGCTGCTTTGATTCCACAGGTGCTCTTTGAAGCTGGGTAGACAAAGAAGAAGCGGCGAAGATCTATCAAAAAGGAGAGGAACCAGGCAAGGAACCAAGCGCAAGACTGAGGTTGGTGTTCTTTGTTCCCCTGTTATCTACTTCTCATAAAGGAAAGCGAAAGTAGTTTTAACTTGTTTGTTTCTAAGATAGCTACCAATCTTAGTGGGAATAGTAGCTCGAAGTGGACACTATTCTCGATAATAGATATGCCTAAGTGAACCAATTATAATATATTGGAGGTCTTGCTTTGGCTTGAGGGGAATGGTCCCCTTTTGAGCTTTCCTTCGGCACATCCTGGACATACACCTTCTTTCTCTACTCAGAATTTGGGCATCCCTGTCACCATTTGTCTTACACTGAGTAGAGCTTTATAATGAAGGTGGGAAAACCTCCAATGCCGAAGTTCAGACTGAAGAGATGTGTCATAATATATGACACCTAGCGGCTTTCATCAACCTGATATAATGAATCAACACAAAACCCAAGAGTAAAGGCATATTTAACATTATTTTTCCATATACGTACCTTGTCGTTGTTGAAGGTTACCTTGTAGCCTTTGTCTTCCATTGCCGAGATGGACACCAGATCTCTTTTGAGGTCAGGTGCATTTAATACATCCTGGAATTTCTAGCCTTCTTGAATGGTTGTCCTCTTCCTTGATTCCCAGCTCTCCTCTTACCTTTACTATTGAATTTTTCATTCCTTTGATTTCCATCAAAGGGATTTTGATTATCCTCCCGGTGTGAGTCTTTTCTATCAGGGCACTCCCTTGCATAATGACTTGCTTTATTGCAGATGTAACATCATCCTTTTCTTCCACCCTTAGGTCCAGCCTTTCCTTTTGATTTAGTCCCGGAATTATTTATTTTCTTAGCATGAAGAGAAAAGGCAGCAGGAGGACCTTTAGGCATGGGCATTTCTTGCTCTTCTACCCTTGTTTCTTCTTGAATGCATCTAGCCATTAATTCCTCGAAACCAGGAATTAAATTATTGTTCAGAAGAGTAGTCTTGAACACGTACCATTCGGATGGTAATCCTCCAAGAGACGTGAGTGCCATTTCCCTGTCAGTAATAGCCTCCCTATAAATAGGAGATCGTTCCTGATTTCGGTGATCCTTAATAAGTATGCTTGCATACTCTCATCTTTACCCTTCTTAATTTCCTTCAGCTTATTTCTAAGAAACAAAACCTGATTTGCATCATTTACTTTCAATAAACTCACCAATCTATTGTAGACTTCCTTGGAGGTGTCCAGTTCAGAGATGTAGGCCACCAAGTGCTTGTCGATAGAGTCCCGGATAATCTTCTTTGTTTTGATTTCTCCGTTTTTCCATTTGTTCCAAGGAGTAGCGGATGCATTTGATGGAGGCTCAACAATATTGCCACTTACATGGTCCAACACTCCTTGATCTTCTAGGCTTATATCAATAGACATCTTCTATCCGTGATAGTCAACGTTTTCACGGAGCTTGTCTTCAGTAGGAGAGAGTGTTGAGGACCCCATAGTTCTTTTAGGATAGCCTTGCCAATCTTCTCTTTAGTGATTGCTCTTGCTCTTGCTCGGGCTTTGTCTTCACCTCAACTCTGATACCATGTTAAGTTATGGTATGTTCTATACTTATAACAGTTTACTTCTTTTTCTTATCATATTCCACAAATTAGCAATCACATGTACATAAAGTCATGTGAAGATAGAACATTAAACGATCGACATAAAACAAGCCAAGACAAGAGACACATGATGTGGTGGCTAGCTAGGGACAAACCCCACAATGTGTGGGGAAACCCTTTGATCAAATCTTATTTTATCTTAAATAATTCAGTAGAGAGAAATAGTACAATAAATCTTATTCATATCAGCAGTAGAAAACCCTAGATCAACAGCATCAGCATTACTGGCTTCATCATCAAACTAGGGCAGATGATATCTCACAAACCAACCGTTGGATCGTCTTGACTCCACCACCAAAAGTTGCGGCTTTCAAAGGAGGTTCAGATGAATCTAAAATGCAGTTCAAATGAGGAGATCTTCTAGTCCACGTAAGTAAATTTGTACTTCTGCAGTTGCAGCTTCAGTTTCGTCAGCTTCTGGCTTGAAACTAGGGCAGTCGATATCTTGCAAACCGTCCGTCGGATTGACTTGATTCCACCACCAAAAGTTGCGGCTTTCAAAGGAGGTTCAGATGAACCTATAGTGAAGTTTATATGAGGAGATATTCTAGTCCATGAAGGTCAATATTTAGTTCTACAGTTGCAGCTTCAGTTTCAACAGCTTCCGGCTTCAAATGTGTGACGGAGAGACCCTTTTCTGCACAGTAGAGAAGAGACTCTTTTCTGTGCAGTAAAGAGAGAGAGATGTGATGAGATGAGTGAGTCCAAATGAGGAAAAGTCCTCATGTATTTATACACAATGTTGGTGTTTGAATAGATGTGACTGTTGGGCTTCTCAGCCTACATGAGTTGTAGGTCGGCTTGATAATAATTCCATAATCAAAATAAATTCATATCTCCATGAATACTTATCGGAATCGAATGATCTTTATATCAATCCTACACCTCTTGACGAGAGGAATCTAATAAAAATATTATCAGCCATGAATAAGATGACCCATATGAAGTTTTTCCCTAGTTTCCAATTTTAACATGAATCCATGGGTGAATGAATACCATGGATAGATGCCACTTAAAATACCATGGGTGGATGAATACCATGGGTGAATGAATACTATGGATAGATGCCACTTACAATACCATGGGTGGTTGAATACCATGGGTGAATTCCACTTTCCATTCTGATCAATCATTGAGATGTAGGGAATCATAGTTAAATTTTATTTCTAATGGATCGATCTGGTCAAAATAGTTGTGAACACATAAATTTATTGGTTTTGGAGTTGATTGTGGTCCCTACTGGTTTATGAAATGAATTTAGTTGTTTGAATTGGTCCTTTAATTATTAAATTAATTTGGTCAAAGAAATCAATGTCTCCATGGTAAAATCCCATGGTAACTTTCACCACCAAGCCTATAAATACTTCACCAAAAATCAAAATTTTTGAGTGGATCTCTATTGAAAGTGTGATCTGGAGTATGATTCAACCATCTAAGGAGTTGTTTGGTGCTCGTCTATTTTAATTTAATTTTCATATATTTATTTGTTGTGTCGCATGGCATCTAGTATGGTTGATTCATGAATGTTTGGTCCATTGTGATTCATGGGAGTAATTATTAATGCATTGATGGCTAGACCATGGTGAATACACATTGATTATTTCTTAATAACTTGATTTGGTTAAGTTGGAGGATGTTGGGCATTATTGTTAAAATTCATTTCACGAATCAACTCTAAGGGAAGAAAGAGTGCATATCTTCATTCCGTGTGAATTATAGATAGACGATTACAATGATGGTGATTAATGTCGAATGAGATCAATGAGGTCTATCGTACCTTAAGAAAGAAAGAGATTAATTGGGACCTTTTAATATTTTATTTCTATGAGCAAAGAGGATGGCAAGAATTATCCCTAAATCACTATAGTTATGATCACTGCATAAGTCGATGAGTGTGGTAGTGTGGTAATGTGGTATATGTTTTGGAAATGAGAACGAATGTCAGTAAGAGCAAAACAATCTAAGTGAAAGTGTTTTTCATCTTCAACCCTCTTAGTATCACATAGTTGAAGGATTATTTCATCCCAAGGTGTTTTGAGAATATACCAATGCTTAGTCTCACTACATAGCCCATGGGAGTTAGTTCTTATCTTCCCAATGTTCATTTTCTTCTTAGAGAATGTCAATACAAAGAGATAATTATTGTTAGCAAGAGTGGGGTTGATCACATTCTTATAATACCTTAGATTCCTTTTCCCCTTTAGCTCCTTATCATCCCACAATTTGCGCTTAAATTTAGAACTAATAGTATTTTAATATTATGTTTTTTTTCTCTAATATTATCTCCTAGTTTAACCCCTAATAGCTGAGCCAAGACAAGGTATCCTTGTACCAACCATGGTTGAGTCAGAGAATGGAGCTTTGGCTAGAGTTAGAATCATTTTGGGGGAAACTCTTGGTCTCCATGTTGTAAAGATTCTTCTTATACATGAAATAGTGAAACATGGCCATGCTTTTAATGGGGGAAAGGATAGCTTAAGTCAAAAAGATAAGACAAGGACTATTACTTTTAATATTAAAATTGTATGTTACAAATTTATTTTGGTTCAACTCGATCTACCTCCATGATTCTCTAAATAGACTGTGACCCCAAACCTCACATCCATATAAAATAATAGGGGCGATGAGATTCTGAAAGAGGAACTTTTTTTTAACTCCAAACCCACAGATCAATTGTCTTGCAATTGTTTTCAAGCTCATAATAAGATTTCTAGCTACCAGTAGTCCCTCTCTAAATGCTATAATTCTAGTTGAGTTCATGATGAATGTCAATACCTAAATATTTTCATGAAGAATCTATCTCCAAGTAATTTCAATCATAGATCAAATTTTCATGGTTGATCCTTTTGGATTTAATTCTCATGACTTTAGTCTTGTCTGTATTAACACTCATACCCATCTTGGAGTATAATTCATGGAGTATTGTAAATTGTTTGTTGAGATCCTCATGACTTATGACAAGAAGAACAATATCACCAGCATAAAGGAGAAGATTTGTGACCATACCAGTGAGCTTAGGGCTAGTGCATCCTCTAACATCTAGATATGCTTCTAACTTATCAATGTAAATGTCAAAAATGGTAGGGGAAAGGGGACACCCTTGCTTAACATCAATGTTGCATTTAATTTCTTTACACCATCCTTCGGTCGTCTTAAGCTTAGATACAAAAGTCTCATATAGTCGAATAACAAAAAGGATTAGCTCAACAGGAACCATTATTTCTTCAATCCTTTCTCAAGAAACCATGTCGAAATATTTTCTAAAGTCCACAAAACAAGAAAAGAGATTATTTTTACTATTAAAACATTCCTCAACAATAATAATATAATATAACACAATATTTTTCTGTGACATAATTTTTAATGTTGGAAACATATATATGGTTTTTTTCTGAAATCTAATAGTAACTCTAACATGTTGATTTCAATTTCATTGCAAATATCTCATTGAGATTTTGAATCTCCTAATTTTTAATCCATCTCTCAACCTTAGAAACATGTGCACGCATTTGGAAAAGCAACACATCAACACCACATCACTTTCTAGCTCTCATTCCTTTCCTTTTTCTACCATGTTGGCCACCATTTCTTTTCCCATTTTAAATAGTAAAGAAGTTGTGCCTAGAACGACAATGCTCCTCTTTTATTTTCCTCATTTGAAGTTATGATGTCATGTCCCTGGTTTTATTTTCCTATTTCTGATTCAAATCCATATCCTCGTATCCATGAAAATTATTTGGTCGTCCTACTTGTTCATCCATATCATAATTTGACTAAGAATATTTTGGGATTTTTTCAGCTATCCTACTGATTCAAAATCCAACTTTGAGACTTGAAATTTTTGAAACACATATTTTGTAGAACAAATTAATATTTATCATTCCAAATTTACTTAACGTTGCAAGTGGATTTGAAAAAGGGAAATTGTTAACATTCTGGAAATTATGTTTTGAGTTTAATTATTTATGGAAATTGATTTCACGATGGAAAATTAGATCCCTCATGTTGAACAATTTTCAAGGTAAATATTTTTAGTAGGCCAAATTAATTCCAACATGGACCCATTGTATAATTTAAACATCTATTTTCGATGTAATCATGCAGTGGAACAATAGTTTCCTTTTAGGGAATCATATCCAAGAATTGTTTTTGTTTTTTATAATTTAATTCTATTTAATTCAATTAGCATTAGTGGAAATATTGTGGACCTTATGGGCAGACAAACCACAACTTGATATGATCTTACATTGCATAGTATTTTGAGTATTCATGCAAGGAAAAAATTCATGGTAGAGTAGTGGATGTAGCAACCATGATATACAGTTCATGGGACATAGAAGGAAATGCTATATTTTTCCAAAAAGGTCATCACAACATGTAATATCTCCATCAATGCTAACTTTGACCCTAAAATCTTCTTCAAATTAAGAGAAAAAGTTGTAATTGTGAAATAAATTTTCATCGCAACATGTTGTGGTGATGTAAGACCACCGTGGGCATTGTACGGTACCAGTGAGATTTTTCTTTAAGTTAAACTACTTTCACACGGACTATGCCTAACACTTCAAAACTTAGTTGGTTATTCAAGTTCACTTTACTTCTTCAATCAACAATTATGAAATATATGATATCAAAAATTCTATACATGCAACAAAAATAAAAACATCAATATGTGATGGACAAGAATAAAGAGACACGTATAACATTTTTAATGGGAGGGGGAACTCCTAATAATTTTCCAAGTTCTTTTATTAAACTATCATATAGTTTACAATAGTAATACAATATTACAACAGCGGGACAGTCACCTGGCATGGTATAGCAAACTCATCCAACCAATTCACCAAGTTGTGCAACCCTACTCTGCACCTAGAACCTACCCAAAAACAATAAGAATTTTTGCCCCAACAAAACCAAAAATTTTCCCAAATTGTGTAGCTCTACCCTGCACCTACAACCTACCTAGAAACTCCAACAATATTTTTCCCAACAAAACCAACAATTACCACAAGTCATGAAGGCTCTTTGGGCAAGCCACACCTTGCCCAACACTCTCTTTTTATTGTGTTCCCTACATTGTGTGACCCGTCCTTGGTCATTTCTGCGATATTGCAAAATCACCCTTGCAACCTATTATGTGATGTCTTCTTGCTTGGTAAAATGACTTGATTTCTCCAACTCATTGAGCTCCCTTCTACTTATACATGGTGCAACTCGTTCATTTTATGTGGGTTGAATCCCTTTCACTTTTGAGAGAACCCTTATTTCTTGTGTGGGTGCCCCTTCATGGGTGGGCATGGCCCTGGGACAACCTGAAATTGGTCGTGTGGTCACCCCTTTCCAAGTGAGAACACCCCTAAGCCGACCTAACCTAGGTCATACAAGCACCCCTTGCCAGATGGGCACACCCTGACCGAGGTGCTTTGCCACCATGTTCTCCACTCTATATCGCTAGTCTCACTTCCTTCTCGATTGCTCCATCCATTTCACGCTTGGTTGCTCTTCACACCCTTTGATTAGGGTGGTCATGCCCCCTGTTGACCCCCATTCTGCCATGTGGAATTCTAGTGGATGCACTCATTGGGTTGTTCCTACTATGTTGTGCCCAACACCCCACCTTCATGCGGACACAAGCCCTTTATGAATTATCCTTTATGGACTTGGGCACCCTTCCATTGTGCGGGTACACTCGTTGCATGTCGTGCACTCCAATTCTTTACCAAGTTGTTCCTCATCACATGGGTGGGTGCCCCACGTTGTGCAATCTCCTCAACTCGGTTCCATCTCGGTTTTTCACCACTCCAAGTGTTTTTGGGTTGTCACCGGTGCCTGTTGGCCTTGGTTCCAACTCAAGGTATTGATAGGAGGGAACTAGCATTACAACGATTCATGTCTTTGTTTTAAATTATAAGTCATTATGAAAATTTATAAATTTTATTATCTCACTAGTAGAAGTAGGAAATTGATGTTGTGTGAATGGTATCAATGTATTCTTTGCTACCCCATATACTAAAAAAAAAAATCCAGTTAAAGCAAACTGACCATGTTAGAATGCTTTATCCTAGGTTGAAAGAGATGCAATAATAATTCCTTAGAGGGTTTAAAAGGGGAATAAAAAAAACCTATCTTTCTTATCATGTGAATAATGAAACAAAATATTCATTCATACCATGTGAGTCTGGTAACCTAAGGGATGTCAAATGATGTGCAACCAATTTCAATGTTTCTTTTTTTTGGTCTATTATTGTGTTCACATGGAAAAGTTTGAATCAAAGTTTATAAAAATGCATGGAAACCCCAACCCCTAGGATGCCTAGTCACATACAGTTAAGAATTAGCCAAATTTATCATGTGCATAATGACATAAAATATTCATTCATACCATGAAAGCTTGGTAACCAAAGGGATGTTCAATGGTGGGCAACCAAATTCAATGTTTCTTGTTTCTTCGCTGATTATCATGTTCACATGAAAATGTTTGAATCAAAGTTGATAAAAATGCATGGAAACCCCAAATCTAGGATGCACAGTCGAATATAGTTAAGAATTAGCTATATTGTTACATTATTCATATTCTTACATGATCCTAAGTAGCATGATATTCATATATTAATCTTATTTTAGAGAGAAATTGGAAGGTGCCTAGTTTCAGTGACCAAGATAGGGTTGTGTTTCCCACATTATCAATAGGGATTGCAACATGTTGATCTCATGATATTTATTTAGTGAAAATGCATCATCATATTTATGCATTGGTCAACAAGAATTTCCTTTAGACATCATCTAACTACACAACCCAATGGCAGGAACTAGTTTCTAGGATGCATCCCAAGCTAGTAATGATTTGTGGCTTGTGATATTTATCTACATTTTTATTTTATTTTCTTTCCTTGACTCAATTAATAGAAGACAACCAATGTCCAAGGATACCCCTATGTTTTGGATACTTGGCATGAACCTATCAAAATTGAGAGGAGATCAAGAGGTAATAGATCGTCCATTCTAGGTTGCTCATTTTGGGTGATAGTAGGGATAAAGGAGTAGTTAAAAAATATTTCTATGAATGTTGATGGTAAGTAAGATTGCATCCATGACCCTAAATAATCTATAAACAAATAGATTTTACATGATTACTGCCAACTAATTATTTCAAGGAGGTAAGGGAATGGAAGGAAGCCCTCAAAGAATAGAGATGTGGAATAGCTAACCATTCATGAGGTTATGAGTAATCCCTCTTTGTCATCATCTCATTCATGAGCTAGAAGGCCTAGCCATGGTCCTTTAGTTTAGGTATGGATGCATTGACAACAAAGATTATATATACAATTAGTACATTAACTGGTCCAAATCAACTACCGAAGAAAATTAGGAATAGTAGCTAGTATAAAAGGTCAAGGTAGTTATTAACAATGTATCATCAACCCCAATACATAAAAAAAGGTAGGGATGCCATGTGAAGGAGAACCAAGTTTCTAAAAGAAAAAAATTGAAGATGTTGTTCAGGGAATAGAAAGATTACTTGTAGACCTTAAAACATAACACACATCAAATTAGGGGCATGAAAAGGCATATAGCTTCTAAATACACAACAATAATTTTATTCAGATAGATAAGGACTAAATTTGAAAAGCATATTCCAGATGAACATGAATGTACACAGATGAAAAATTATCTTCAAATTCCATTGAAACTAAATAAATAAATTATTTAAATTAACCAAAACAACAAAATTAAGCAATAGAATTAAGAAAAAACGGAAAATTAACTACCCAAGTTTTTAACAATTTGGAAACAAAATACATATAAAATAAAGTGAATGAATCCTATGATGTTTAAAGGAGTAGGCATGCCATGTGAGAGAGAACTAAGTTCTCTGAAAACAAAAATCATAAAGGAATTGATTAAGGCATAGAAATAATTACTTCTAGATTTGAAATGGTAACACACACATCAAATTAGGGACATGAAATGTCATATAGCCTCAAAATATATGGGAATATTTCTACTCTAACACGCAGGGACCAAACTCAACAATCTTACTCAAGATGAACTAGAAAATACACAAGTACAAAAGACCTTCAAAAGGCATTGAAAAAAAGGAAAAGAAAATAAAAACATATAATTAAGTAAAATGAAAGATCACCTTACCAATCTTCAATGGTCTAGAAATAAAAGATATATAAATTCATCATATTTTTACCCACTAAATCAAGGAGAAATACAATGTTAAGTTGGAAATAATTAGCATGCAAAAAATAAAGAAATTGCTATCTTGTAAAAAAATGAGAAAGAAAAATTTAAACATGGTTTACAATGACATTGTTCATCTAACAAAATACATATGTACCTCTTGAAAATTCAAGAACTTTTGGGTTCTAAATTGAAGAATGAAGTTTCCCTTTGCATTATATTTCCTGGAATGATTTGATTTATATTCAAAAAATGGCATGAAACTATGAGCTTATATGACTTCCTGTTAGAGATGATACTAATATTGATCATATGTAAAAACCAAAACTAGAAGAACAAATCCTTAAAAATAAAAACACATCTAAGTGAATGAACAAAAAACAAACAATAATTTGTGTTATGGGGTTACACTAATGAAAGAAATATAGCACATATAAATGATTCATAGATGTAAAATATGAGTACGTTGGTTTGAATTTAAATAAGGAATGCAGTGAGACAGTAAGTTGATTTCAATTTAAATGAGCTACTCAGAATAATTTAGTCACCAAACAACAAAAGCTTCATCAATCATTATTCAACTTGGTCCAAAAATAATGTAGATATACATGTCATTAAGTGGATTATTTTTATTTTATTTCCTCATAATGATAGGGTAGATAGTAGCTAACATATATTGTTGAATGCCTATATTATCATTGCTAACATATATTATTGAACAAAGGAAACAAAGGTCAAATGTGATCATCCTCATTTTAGATCAACTTGCCTATAATAGGAAGTGCACTATTTGTTGTCAATGATATTTTGAAGACATTGTTCAATAATATTATTTTCATTTCTATCTATATTTTGTAGTACACTCATAAAAAAAGAGGTAAGGAATACATACTATATTCAAGGTCTAGAATTTGACGGGCTTGATCTTAACAGTTATCACATGTGCTCCAAATTCAATGCCAATATTCAAGTCATGAATAGGCTGAAGGAATTTATAGGTAACTAAAGAAGAAGAAATCATTTTCCCTTGCAATTCATGAACAATATTAAAGCATTTCTTGGTAAACTAAAGAAGAAGACATGATTTTCCCACACCTACATACCAGGAAAGGACATAATTTCAATTCTTCACCTAAAACAATAAAAATAAGAACAACATTACACCTTGCCATGGCTATTGAAAATCATGGATACATTGGATGGAGCATGGGCTAAAGGGGCCCTTAATTTTGTAACAATATCTCCCACAAACCTAGCTCAGATTAGGAAGACCAAGCTTCGATTAGGAAGAAGAAATAATGACTAAGAAATGGTGTTCATTTGACCTAATATCTTTCCTACTCGATGGAAGAGGAATCTTCTTCACATTTGTGTTTGTAGGCTATCTTGTTTGGGTCTAAAAAAATACCACAATTGAATGGATTCCACCATCAAGACCTATCAATGTCTCCCCACAAGGACTCCTATGCTCCTCTACTCATTACAATATTTTTCCTAGTGAGGGATCTTGTGCTCCTCTACACCTTACAATATTTCCCCCACAAGGGATCTTGTTCTTCTCTACTCCTCATAATTTTTTATCTATAATAAAAAGGGTCACAATTCACTGGGTTTCCACATCCATCTGTAATGTTATCTGAGTCCATCCTTCACATCATTTTCAATATAAACTAGTGCATTTAAGTACATTTACAATCAAACTGGATGTTGATAACATGAAACATGATATGTTAACATATGTATCTAAATTTTTCCCTAAAGGAATCAAGGCACATGATTTTTTTTATCACAAAATAATTTCCAACATTCAAGAATAAGGTGCAATTCATCCCAACGCCTAATAAAAAATATGAAAATTCAATGTGGGATAGTTACAATGCTAGATTGAGGGAGGTGCAACCAACAAGGAATGGTTACTAAGCCTCTCCATGGTATTAAAAAAGGAATGAAAACCCAACCTCCCATCTCCATTGACCTTCATAGATAGATAAAAATGGTGATGTAGTGCATTCCCAAGCAAAGAAACCACCATTTCCACAATGTCTTGCAATACCATACCTAGATATTTAACAATATAATCTGTGAAATTCTTGGGTACAAAATCATGGCTAATAAACCAATAAACATTTGACAAGTACTCAAAGAAATCCATCCTAGATTTGTTAGAAAATACCAGGCTCTCGTTCAGATGTCCTAGGTTTGTTGCAAGATTAATCTAATTCACTACCTTGCCACTTTGGCTTGAGCCCGAATATTCCAGACAAGTCACCAATCTCTTATCCCTAAACAAGAAGTCCAACTTCACATAGTCTCGACATGACCCACCATAGGGATAGCCAAAGTGTCTTCCTTATTCCTCTTTGTCCCTATTCAATCAACATGTTAATAGATTCCTAGCCTCTTATTCAGGCTTCTTCATAATTTTCCTTAAAAATTGAGGGTAGGATGTTGGTCACATTGACCAGGATGGTTCCACTCCTAGAGGCCACGACTGAGAGTATACCCTTACTTCCTCAGACAACCTCGCCAACAACATAAGGGTTACAAAGCAAGGCAAATATAATGCCTCTCCTTTCCCCAACTGTCATGGGTGAATCCACCAAAACAACTCCCTTTTCACATAATCCTATGATATTGTGGTTATCTAGGTATATATTTTTATTTGGTGGCTAGTGGAATATACTCGCTCACACATTGC
This sequence comes from Pinus taeda, assembly GCA_000404065.3. NCBI lineage: Eukaryota > Viridiplantae > Streptophyta > Pinopsida > Pinales > Pinaceae > Pinus > Pinus taeda. The sequence goes on from APFE030849969.1 coordinate 26,367, forward strand.
AAACCCCACCACTTCAGTTCTTATTGAAACTTCCTCACCACTTCTCGCTTTCACTGAAATATATTTAGTATAAATGTAAATGAAAGAAGTTAGATGTATGTTGAGAGCTTATCTTTTTCATTGATTTTTATATTAAGAAAATTAAAATCATTTTAGTTTTAATTTAAAATAATTAAAATAAAAATCTAAGTTTTTAAGATGAAAGTGTTGGAATTAATGCTTCCATGTCATGTGTAGTTGTCATTAGGAGTTACGAGGAGTCAATCTAGAAGTTGTTGTTTCCAATGTATGAGTCATAATCATGATCTAGACGTGTCAAAGTCAGTGATTTATGTCCTATATATTTGTACCTCGGTGATCAATAAAATTATCTAAGTGTGGTTTGTTGTGTGCAATCAATTGCTCTATGATCTCTCAATTTTCTATCATGGTATTAGAGGATAAATTTTTCCCTTATAATTTTCCCACATAAATCGGTAATAAGAAGAAATTAAAATGGTTGAAACACTTCATAATAAGTGTTTTTGTCAAGGGGATAGAGAGAAAATCTGATTTATTTATGAGGTTGACTGAGTTCATAAGTGGGAAAATAAATCGCTTCCCAGTGCTCTCAATTCTTCTATTTATTTGAGAAAAACTGACTCTTATGTTTGAAAAATCAATGTCTAGTGGGTGCTCAAATTTGTGGGTAGGAGTTAGATTTGAGCAGAATGAATCGCCCAACCATGTCGATCAGCACAGCAGTCGAGGACCAAGGAAGGATGTGTCTTAATGCATTATTTGGTGGATATCAACATATTAGATTAATTTATAGTGTATTTTATATGGGTTCTTGGAAAATTCTGGCAATTGTGGGAAAAGTTTCTATTTAGAGGAGAATGTTTACTGGTTTTGTTGTCAATATCTTTGTAGTCTTACTGTGGTATTTGTTGCAGTTTTATTATATTATAGTGTGTTAGTGTCCATGTGTAATATGAAAAATCAAATGTAGAACCAATTATAGAACTGATTAACATATTTTCAAATTGGTGGTTCTTAACGCATATGGTGACATAAGAACATCTCACTAATTTGCTTATGTATAATTTATTATACGTTGGTGGCATCTTGTGGATCCAGGAACATCAACTTATTGGTTAATTTGATTATGTGTTTAAGGATTCATCTTGTATAATTGACTTTTGAATACAGTCAGTACTCAAGCTACCTTCCTGGATAACTGGGGAATACAGCGGAAGACCGTGTGTTCAACATATGGAGGTATGTCCATATGATGGTTTAGTATCGAGACTAACCCGCCGTGCTGCAGGAGATTGAGAAGTGTCAATTCCGAAAAATTACGTCAAACATGGTCTAAAGTAGCTATGTTTTAAATGGAGGTCAAGTGAGAACTCGGAGATGTTGTGGTGAAGAAAGAGAATTGTTTGTGAGATTCTCGAGTGGATGTGAGTGATGATGAAGACCAGTGAGAAATATATGATATTGTTGTTTTAATATGTGTTTTTCATGTATGCATTAAGGGAGGGTGTTTGAAGTAATGCTTCCATGTCATGAGTAGTTGTCATTAGGAGTTTTGAGCAGTTAATCTAGAATTTGTTTCTAATGTATGAGTCATAGTCATGATCTAGATGTGTCAAAGTCAGTAATTTATGTCCTATATATTTGTACCTCTGGTGATCAATAAAAGTATCTAAGTGTGGTTTGTTTGTGTGCAATCAATCGCTCTATCATCTCTCAATTTTCTATCAGAAAGATTTATTTTGTCTTAAAAATCATCTTAAACACCCTTATTTATAGTTTATAGGAATGATAGTAATATATCCAACTATTATAGTTTGAAAAATCATACATATATTGTAGTTGAATATTCATTTAAAAAAAAATTAATTTACTACTAAAAATAGTAAAATTTAGTGGATTGTTATCAATTCAATATTATGTATGTAAAAATAATAGTTGAAATTTTAACCACTGGTGAATAGTCTTTTTAGAGAATGTCCAAAAAATAGCCAATTGTGAAATGATTTCCCCAAAAACATTCCCAATTTATATATTACATAAAAATAATGTACCAATTTTATGAAAACTCAAAATTCACATAGATAAGTTCTAGGAGTATGAATCCATCTTATCCATGGATCTAGACAATGCTACAAGGGATCAAATTTCTTAATGTGCAAACCTCTTTTAGAGTACAAAACTTGAAAACAGTTTACATGTAAGAGATTTGATCCCTCTTGATGCTTGGTATATCCATGGTTATGATGGATCTACATTGGTTCTCACTACACACACACCCCATGTATATTTTTTCATAGATTAAACTACATTTTTGAATGTATAAATAGATGAAAATACCTTTAGGAACTTTGACTGTGCAGACTACTCAATTTAGATTTACAATTCCAGCAAATCTATATTGGATTTTAGACAAAATCAATTGAAAGTATTTTGAAGGCCAACATATAAAAAATGAAACTACTTAAAATGCTTTAATCACAACAATTTATTTTTTCAATTACTTTATATAATATATATAGTTTGCTTTTGACCATATATAATATATGCATATTTGTCATTGAAATATTTTACATTAAATGAGAATTTAAATATTTTATTATTTTACTTAAATGAGGATTACAATATTGTATTCATATATCAACTTATGTGTATTAATTTTTTTTTTATTTAAATTATTTTGAACTTTATTTTTTATTATTGTTATAAAATAATTGAAAATTTTTACTTTCAATTACTTTATTATTTTTTGTGCATTGTAATATTTTGTTATGGTGAATATGGAACTTTTATATATATATAAAAACTAATCTGGATATTCAAATAGTTTATTCAATTTATATATTGAAATATCTGTAAAAAGTATAGACGTATTCATCTTTATGACATTTTTCAAGTATAGAGTTATTCATCTTTATGACATTTAAAAGTGAAAATATCAAATTCTTTCCTTTTTTTAATTATTATATCATTTTCAAAAATTGATGTGAATTTTTGTTTCTTTACATAAGAGTGAGAGTGAAATATTTTATCAGATATCTCCAAAGTGTAAGTAGGATTATTAATGATTTATAATACTTTTAATTAAAACTAACCAAATATGTATATTTATTTTTGTTTTTACTATAGTCGACATTGTTTTTAATTAAAGAAAATTTCATTTTTGGTTTAAAAAGGGAGATGTGTCAGCTCCACTTTGAGTACCAATATAATCACCCATCCCCTCATAGTCAACTCATATTCTTACATTTCATCCTTTTACACCATCTTCAAAGTCATTGTATAAATAACTCTAATAATCCCTCCAAGGTTAACAATTATTGTTTTTCCAAATTTGCATATCACAATTATGCATAACTCTTCACCTAATTTAAATTGAACTTAGTTTTTTGTTTGATGAATTTTGAACTTTAATGTTAGAATTTGTAAGCTTGATAACTAAAAGTACACCTAGGGTGACTATTCAATATGTAAGACCAGGAGGTAACTCCTCAAATCAATCCATATTATTCATTCAGGTTGTTCATTATTATATACAAGAGGGAGTGACTGTTCAGTTTATCTCCCGATGACTCTCCATCTTCTCTATTATTTATTTACACTAATTAGGGTTGTCCACCCAATCCCTATGATTAGGTGTCAACATCCCCCCCTTAATCTGAAGGGATGTTGGTCAGTCCAAGCATTGTTTTGAATATTTCAAGCTTTTCTCTTCTAAGCGCTTTAGTGAAGATGTCTGCAATTTGCTCATTAGTGGAACAATGGCAGAGATGGATTGTTTTGGCCTCAACATGATGCCAAATCAGATGATATTTAGTATTGATGTGCTTCGTTTGATAATGAAACTTTGGGTTCTTGGCCGACTCTATTGCCGAGGTATTGTCAATCATGAGTGGAGTCAATTGTAATTGTTTTACCTGAAAATCTTCAAGAATTTTCCTGAGCCACACAATTTCTTTTGTTGCCTCAGCGGCTGCCACATATTCTGCCTCTGTTGTGGAATCCGTTGGAACTAATTTTTTGCATGATCTCCAGGAGACAGCTCTTGCTCCAATACTCATAGCATAACCTAAAGTAGATACCCCAGTTTCTTTGTCTCCATCGAAGTCTGAATCAAAGTATCCAATCAAGCTGAAGTCACCCACATGTGTATACTTGATTCCAAAGTCCTGAGTTCCCTTCAAGTACTTTAGAACTCTTTTTGCAGCAGACCAATGTCCCTCACAAGGCTTTTGCATAAACCTGGAAAGGATTCCAACAGCAAATGAAATGTTTGGTCTGGTAGTTGTTAGGTAGTTGGGACTTCATACAAGCTGTCTATACTTTGTTTCATCCTCAAATTCTTTTCCTTCAATGGATGTGAGCTTTAAGTTTTGTTCCATTAGAGTAGTCATAGGATTAAATTTTGTCATGCCAAACTTGTTCAACAGATCTCCAATGTACTTATTTTGAGAAAGGAATATGGATTTCGGATGTTGAGTTACTTCAATACCAAAATAGTAATGAACATAGCCCAAATCAGTCATTTCAAAACCTTCCCTCAATTTCTTCTTTATGGATGCAATGTAGCTCTCATTTTTCCCTATCATCAAAAGATCATCTACATATACAACAAGATATACAACTGTTTTTCTAGCCTTCTTAACAAACAAAGTTGCATCATCAAGATCATAATGTTTGAAGTTGAGTTTCAGAAGATGCTCAGTTAGTTTTTCACACGAGGCTTGCGGTGCTTGTTTGAGGCCATACAAGGATTTCACAAGTTTGCATACTTTATGTTCATGTCCTTTCACATCAAATCCTTCAAGATGGGACATAAAAACATTCTCTTTTAGATCTCCATCCAAGAAAGCATTTTTTACATTTGATGGACTTTCCAACCATTCTAAGCGTAGCCCATTTTGCTGTGGGGGCAAAAGTCTCCTCATAATCGACCCCTTCCTTATGTGAAAAACTTTTTGCCACAAGCCTAGATTTCTGCTTGTCAAGTGAGCCATCAGCTTTATACTTGTTCTTGTAGACCCACTTGTAGCCAATTGGTTTGGTTCCTAATGGAGGATCAACCAGCTTCCAGGCGCCATTATTTATTAAGGAATCATACTCCTTTTGCATCAGTTCTTTCCATTCATTATGAGAAGGAGCTTCTTTTAAGGAAGTTGGTTCAAAATTTGTAGACAAATTCAATTCACAATCATAAGAAACATCCATATCAACAGGTGAATTAGAGTCATCTCCATCAGCTCCATTTTGTCGGTTTTAATTTCTAGTTCATGTCTTTCCAACCTCATTAGGATGAACACTTTCAAGTGTCTTTGTCAGCCACTTTGGGGGACTTTTCTTAGATGGTCCAGGCTTCTCCGTTGATTGAGTTGGGACTGAATCAAGATTGAGTCTCCCAATTCTGTCAATCACATCACTCAAAGTATCATCCATTGTTGGAGTTTCATGCAGGGGAGAGAGTGCTTCAGAAGAAGATTCCAGAGGTTTATCTAGTATAGGAATCCCCCCTTCAAGATGTGGAATCTGCTTATCAAATTCTTGAAATGATTTTGTATATTCGAATCTACCCAAGCAATCAAGTTGTCACTCAACAACATTGTCAGTTTTGGATGAATCAAGAAAGATTACATCTCTAGATATAATAAACTTTTTATTGACTTCATCATAGAGATGGTATGCTTTGGAGGTGTTTGAATACCCCAGGAAGATACAGTTATGACTTCTTTCACCAAGTTTGTTTCTATGTACCTTTGGTATCAAGGCATAACATGTGGAACCAAAGACCCTGAGATGCTTTACCGAAGGAATGTGCGCATCCAACATTTCATAAGGATTCTTGTTTCTAATAGCATTAGATGGACATATATTCTTTACATATACAACACATAGAACTACATCAGCCCAAAACATCAAATTTTACATTTTTGAAAAACATCATGGAGCGTACCATATTTAAGATTGTCCTATTCATTCTTTCAGCTACTCCATTCTGTTGGGGATTATAAGGCACGGTTGTTTGATGTTTGATCCCACGTTGGTGAAGAGAGTTTTCAAATTCATTTGAAGGGTATTATTTTCCATTATTAGTGCGAATAGAGCCAATATGAGATTGTGCATCATTTTCGATCCATGTAGGAAAGTTCTTGAATGTTTGAAAAGAATCAGATTCGTTCTTCAATAAATAAACACAACACATTTTGGTGTAGTCATCAATAAATGTCATCATACATTTATTTCCATTTGCAGAAGGAATAGGCATTAGACCACATAAATCTGAATGAATGAGTTCAAGTTTTCTATGTGCTCTTGAATGTGAATCATGAAATGATTGTTTGCTATGCTTTCCTAGAATGCAAGCATCACATTGCTTAAGTTTCCTAGGAATTGTAGGCAAACCAGTAACACCATTTTTCTTCAACAAGCAGAGGTTGTCATAGTTCAAGTGTCAAAATCTAGCATGCCATAATAAACTTGATGGAAATGTACCTTCTTCATAATGAGAATTTTAAGAGAAATTTTGTGCACGAGCAGAGGTACCCCGCAGCTTGAGAAGCCTTTCTTCTTCTATCCCCGTCATGACAAGTGAGTGGTTTGATGCTTTTCTCACCTCAAGCTTTCCATCAAACATATGAATGAAGTGTCCTTTTTGGCGAATGTGGACCAAGGACAACAAGTTTCTCCTCGGCTGTGGGAGATATAGAACATGATGCAGAAGAAAGTCTGGAAGACCAGGCAATTTAAGCCGGATTGTGCCAAGCCCTGCTGGCTTGAGTTTTGATTTGTCTACAAAGTATACTGCTCCATCAACATTGTCAGTAAATTCTTCAAAAAAATCTCTTCTAAAATTCATGTGGCAATTTGGTCCTGAATCAACCAACCAACCATTTTTCCAAGAAGCAAGTGAAGCATTAAATAAGTCTTCATTTACTCCAATATTACAGTGTGCCACAACATAGTGAGCGGATTCAGGGTGCTTTACCTTTGTCTCTGTCATTAGTTTTACCTTTGGTTTGATTTCTTTCCTACTCAATTTTGTCCCAAGGCAACTTACATGTGGATGCATCATATGATCCATCTCTTTTTCAGTGTATGCAATGCAAATTTGACTTTTCTCCTTGAGAGTGTCTACCCCCCCTACCTCTGAAATTTCTTCCTCTTCCTCTTCGACCACCTCTTCATCTGGAAGAATCTTGAGAAAGATTCTTTTCTCTATGAGCAAGGCACACAACCTCTTTACAAGATTCAGGAGTTGTCTTCTTGCCAAAATCTTTCTCTCTTTCATCAATTTTTTTCACAAGGGAGTCAAAGGTAATATCTTTGTGGTTTCCATTTGCTTGCAATGACTCAAGATAATTTGAGTAAGTGGGATAAAGTGCCTTGAGAAAAACTGTCAGAGGAATATCCAGTTCAACATTAGTGACTTTGATATCATGCATTATAGATTTTACTTCTGATGCAAGAGCAAGAGGATCATTATTTTGTAACTCAATGGTGAAGAGTTTAATCATGAGTTGAACAACTTCAAGTGTAGAGTGTGAGTCATAGAGTTCCTTTAGTTTTTGTAAGGCTTCGAAAGCATTTGAAAATGGAGAAATATGGTGACTCACCTCTTCATTTATTGATGCTGCAATCAATGCATAGGCCTTGATGTTATTATTTTCCCAAATGGCGAACTCCTTGTCTGAGGTAGGTTGTTCTGGGTCTTTGTCTCCATCTCCAACACACTCCTTTCCATAACTCATTGAAAATGAGGGTGTGTTTTATCTTTTGGGACCACTTAGGATAGTTCTCCTTGCCAGTGAGAACTACTCCCACAATAGATATGATTGAATGCATTGTAAAATCTGTGTACTGTGGGAAAAAATACTTCTGCTGCAAAATTTTACTCCTAAAAAAAAAATCCTATTTTGATATATGAAGACAAAGGTATTATGTGGGGAAGATGGTATTTGGGGAAGGTGATATACTATGTCAGACCACGTTATTATGAGGCACACACACTATGGGAGGAGGTAACTCAACAAATGCAGTTGAAATAATACCAACATAGGCCACCAGTTTGAAGCAGACACAACGTTATACTGTAATTCAAAGACAATGAATTTATGAAATAATGTAATGTATATCGGTGTTCTATGAGACTTGTATATGAAGACAGACAACGAAAGTTGGACAACGTTATACTATCTCTACCAACTGCATTAACTGTGGTAATGAAGGAAGGACAACATTCAAACGTTCAACATAATGTAACTGGACAACATTAATGTATATAACTTGCACATTGAAGAGCAGTCATATGGGAGCAGCGACATGGACTGAGGTATGGTATCCCGGTGGGCAGGGAGGCGATGAAAGGTCCACCGATGATGTGCATTGTAGCGTGCGAAGTGGTGGGAGGGTCCAAAGAGCAGGCTCTACCGACGACTTGTGCACTGGAGATGGTTCACACCGCTTCCCTCATACACAACGACCTTCCATGCATGGACTATCAATGGTCACTGTTAGCATATCACACGAACACGAAGTATATGCTTATGCTACGCTCCCTTAATCACATGGATTCCACATTTCAATACCATACACAGGACTCGGGAGTTCAATGCACCGTTCAATGCATTACAAGATTGAATTAGCACATACCAATTGCATCCTTCGGCGCAGCCTACAAACCATCGGAGCAGCTTATGAAAAATGTTTCAAAACGCTTCTTGCCCTTCACAAATTATTACTCTTGGCAGTGTTCAATCTAGCATGGAGGCAGAGGGACAGAGGAAAATGGTAGGAAATGTAGGACAAATTTTTGAAAAAGTGGCAGAAGGGAGTTACAAAAATGGAGTTGGCTCTAATACCATGTCATATCAGGAGGTAACTCCTCAAATCAAGTCATATTATTCATTCAGGTTGTTCATTATTATATACAAGAGGGGGAGTGATTGTTCAGTTCATCTCCCGATGACTCTCCATCTTCTCTATTATTTTTTTACACTAATTAAAATTGTTCACCCAATCCGTATGATTAGGTGTCAACACAATACATCAGTTTCAATATGAAGTGACTAATCAACACACTAGTTTACATTTTCATGTAATTGGTATTGTTGTCCATTTCTTTCAAGGGATTCTAATAAGATGTTTAGTTCAATTTTTTCCTAAATAGTCTAATTTCATATGCTTTTTCCATAGCATAGATTCAATCATTCAATTGATTATGTTGTTCTTCTATGTTTCACATGGGTACAACATATCAAATTAGATGTAACATGTGGGATATTAAGACTTTTGGAAACAATAAGGTCTAATATAGTTTAATAAATCTACTAGACAGATTGGTAATACATTAAGATAGTGTTTGAAAAAGTTAATATAACGTTCATATATGTCATGGTACTTAGGACTCATCAACTTTAGGTGTCAACACAATACATCAGTTTCAATATGAAGTGACTAATCAACACACTAGTTTACATTTTCATGTAATTGGTATTGTTGTCCATTTCTTTCAAGGGATTCTAATAAGATGTTTAGTTCTATTTTTTCCTAAATAGTCTAATTTCATATGATTTTTCCATAACATAGATTGAATCATTCAATTGATTAACTAAAAGTACACCCTGGGTGACTATTCAATACATGAGTTTCAATATGAAGTGACTAATCAGCACACTAATTTACATTTTCATGTAATTGGTATTATTGTCCATTTCTTTCAAGGGATTATAATAAGATGTTTAGTTCATTTTTTTCCTAAATAGTCTAATTTCATATGCTTTTTCCATAGCATAGATTCAATCATTCAATTGATTATGTTGTTCTTCTATGTTTCACATGGGTACAACATATCAAATTAGATGTAACATGTGGGATATTAAGACTTTTGGAAACAATAAGGTCTAATATAGTTTAATAAATCTACTAGACAGATTGGTAATACATTAAGATAGTGTTTGAAAAAGTTAATATAACGTTCATATATGTCATGGTACTTAGGACTCATCAACTTGAAGGTTAAAGATGGTATGAAAGATTAAATTGTCAACAAAGAAGTAGTAGGAAAAGGGCTTTGAATTTCCTTGAATGTGTGGTTATTTAGGTGCATTGTATAAATTAAAGTCACATGCAAATAAACTAAAGAGATTAAAGATTGCACAAAATGTAACCAAATCTTCAAGAAAATTTTGGATTGAAATGATATTGATCAATGATGATGATAGTTTTACAATTCTTGTTAAGAAAATATTTTGTTTAGATATTTTTAAATTTAAATTTCGTTAAATTTCAAAATTATATACTTTAATATGTACTTGATTGGTTTATGAACATTTTTACCATCTAAATTATTCCAAACATTGCCTTGTTGACCATATTGAACCTTGGGAGGGAAGGCAAAAGGTATCAATACAGTAAGGAAAACCTTGGAAGGGAAAGCAAGAGGTATCAATACAGTAAGGAAAGGCATTTAGTATGGAAAGTCAAATACCTTTAGTGAAGGAAAAAAAAAAAACTACATTCAATTACATGTTGAGTATCATAAATTAAAAATAACCTCATTGTGAAGATGTTAAAGTATTGCTCATGTAACTAATTATAAAAATAGATAATGACAATCAAATAAAAACCATCATGAAGTGAAATTGGTAAGAACACACAAATTCATATAATTGAATTATACTATATGGTGCTAAGGGAGGAGAACAAAATGAAACTTATAATAAAGTGAAAATCATAAGAATACAAGACAACGACACATCGAGCAAACGAAACTTCCACCTTCCAACTATTTCCAATGTCAACAATTTTAAAGTAGGGGAGAGTTGAAAAGTAAGAGTAAGCAACAATAATACTTTCAAAAGTATAAAATGATTTTAGAGTCGGTGATAGAGTCTGAAAGGTGAAAGGAGGCATGAGTGAGCTTTGACATGTACGCATTACGATAATTTCAAACATCTCGCGAAATCGAACCTAATTGGGCACTTAAAACACAATATTGAATAAGCTATAGATGCTTTCATTTGTTATATTATTATTATCAGTATTTTATATTAAAATTATCAATATAAATAATTCTTGGGGGCTTAACAGGGTAAACTGTTAGTTTTTGGACACGGGATATTCATCCCATTCATTACGGGCATATTTGTCCAATCCACATGTCCAAAGGAATGAATGCTAGACTTATTGCACCATTATCTATTCATGTAAAAATTGGTGATTGTGGTTCTTTACAACATTGGTGATGTGGTTCTTTACAAATTCCATTCTATACGATCTCTAAGAGATCGAGAGAAGAACATATGGTTTATCTATTACCGGGAGAAGATGAGGATGAATACTATCGGATAGCTATGGGAAATTCTTTGGCGTCCTTCGTCAAATGGGCGCATTTTGCGCCCAAGAGCCGAGGAAGGCTCCAAGAATTTTGTATATCAAAAGAAGGATTGTTTTCAGCAACAAAAGTGAGATCTTGATCAACCCCTATTGCATAGTCTTATCTCTCAAGAGGGGAACCTATCCAAAAATATTAATGAAAGGGAATCAACAATGATGGTTACCCATCTATGCATGTGATCACTTTGAAAGCGAGAAGGAATTAATGATTATGCTATGGAGTTTTCTCAAAATAATAAGGATATGGCTCTATTTTTAGCAATGAAAGCAAGCTTTATAGGATGGTGAGATGTAAGAAGGAGAAAGGGTAAAAAATAAAAATGCATGAGTCAATCTAGTACATGTCAAGAATGTATATATTTTTGGGAATTAATGCAATTGAATTTACATAAAAAATAATTAAATGACTTGCATGGCTTGGAAAAGTCGATAGGAATTAATAACTACATGTAATAACAATCAAAACACTTATCTTAAGATACATTTCATATTGTTAAGATTTTTTTTGTTTTTTTTCAAGTTGTATGTGATCCTTGAGGCTTGAATTGAATAGTACCGGGTGTGGTCCACACCAACCATACTGGAATTGTTTAGCATGTCTCCTCCCCCTAGCACAGCCACAACTACCCCCGTGAGGTTTCATCTTGGGTCGCCTTGCCAACGAGGCCCATCCTCAACTAGTTGTGCTAGTGAAACTTGATTTCATATTATTTAGATTAAAATATTATAAAATTATAAAATTAATTATATATTATTATTATTATTATTATTATTAAGAATTAATATTACATGGGCTAAGCAATATTCTTAATTATGGAGATTCACTCCACTCTACTATAGAAATTCTTAACTTATTTCTTAACATGTAAATAGCTTCAGCTACAATATCATGGGCCAATACCATAGCTTATCAAAACCATATACCTAATATGATAAGTGTTGATATAACATTTTCTTTAATTAATCAAAAGATCATAACTCACATGGAGATAAATATTAACCCATCTATGTATACTACTATGAATATTTCAACATATTCCATGAAGGTTAAATCCCTACAATATACCTTACAATTACTAATAGTTAAATTAAACTTCCAAAAGGTATATTATGACATAGCCATGCCTATCATCATAGTTATGAATGACAATAATTATAAATATGAACTAAATTCATAAAGAAGAATATAAATTAGCTTAGCTATATAAACTGAATGGCCAATCAATATCAATAGATATCAATAATTATGAATGTAAATATGATCCAAGAAACACACATACATTACAAATATTGCATTGCATAGTATCGATAAGAATCCATACATAGTAAGATTAAGAATTTCTTTAATAATAATTAATGTTAAAACTCTAATTATAAGAGGCATAGATCCATCTTAACTCAGGATCCAACAAGAACAAAGAGGGATCAAATCTCTTTTCACTCTAAAATAAGTTTGCATATCAAGAGATTTGATCCATCTTGGTGTTTGGTAGGTCCTAAGTGAAGGTGGATTTACACTTGTTTAATTAGTAATTATAATTATAATTATTAATTTTATTTTATTTTATTTTTTTTATTTTTTTTGAATTTAATATTTTTATGTAATTTGACTAAATTAAAATGTTTTAGGGATAATTATACTTATTAATTATTTAATTTTCATTTAATTTAATTTTTATTTTTATTTTTGGTCGGGTCAAAATTTTAAACATTACATCATCTCTACCATACTGGGTTGGAGATCACGTCTCAATATCAATAGATATCTACAATTATGAAAGTGAACATGATCCAAAAAACACACATATATTACAAATATTGTAGTATACAATATAAACAAGCATCAATATTTAGTAAGATTAAATGTTGATTTAATAATAATCAATGTTAAAACTCTAATTATAACTAGCCTAGATCCATCTTAACTTGGAATTACCAAAGGCCAAGAGATATCAAATCTCTTTTCACTGTAAAAGTGGTTTGCATTTCAGGAAATTTGATCTCTCTTATGGCTTGGTAGATCCAGCGTAAATATGGATTCAAGTTGGTTTAATTATTAATTTTTGGACACGTAATCCTCAATCGGTTAGAGTGGAATCCGAATAGACAAAAGGAGTCCAGGAGACCTTGGGATTTGGAACCCAACGGTCACACTATGTACTATAAATGTATATCACTTGTTAATAAAAATCGTACTCTCATGTTTTATCTTTCATATTCATTTGTTGCCCACGTGTGTTTAACATGGTATCAAAGCCATGATGTGTGGCCTTCTCCCACCATTAATTGAGTGGTCTTCTTCAAACTGGGTGCTCTGCCATTGTGCACTATTTTAGTTGTTATCTCTGTGTTTTGCACTGTCCTTCATTGTAGTTGTGATTTTCTGCCCATATTCTACATTTCTGCAACCTGACATATCTGACCTCTACATCTGTCCCTTTAGGAGTAACTAAAATATTTCTTTGCAAAAAAATCTGCATACATTATTTTTGGTGTCAGTACCATCACTCAAGCCAAAACGCCTCCACAATTCCTGTGTACACTATTGTTACTCAATGCAATGTTCCTTGTGCTCCCCTTAATTGATACTTAATTCCTTAGCATCTAGTGCAAATAAAAAACCTTAGCACAACCCTGGATTTAAACGACATGAGACTCCCAACATTGTTGACTAGTCAAACAATCAACCATTGATTGATTTATTGCAATTCCTCAGGCCTAATTTTGGAGCACTCAGCTTAATTTCCTTTACTGTAAGGTTTCCATTTTAGTGACAATGCCTACTATTATATATGCATAGAGAGCATACAAATGAACTTTTCTGGAGAATATTAAACAACTTTTCTTTTGATACAATGATTATGGATTTTATGTTCTGTCAGATCCCTAATTGATTGAAATTTATTCATTCAAAAGCAATAGATCCTGCACAGAAATCTGCCAAATTTTTACTTTGTTGAGTTTGTCAGACCTGTCGTCTTGTGGTCCTGCATTCAATCTTATTCCTGCGTTATCGATGCTCACATACGTTTCATAAGGTATTAGAGCTCCAACGCAGATTACAGACATGTAGTGTTCAACATGTGCCTACACGCAAGAATATTGTCACAGTTATATCACACTCATATACTCAGTTCAAGACCTGATGTAGTGTGTTCAAGCCCTTGTTTATGGGTCAGTTAAAACGGTTCAATTTAGAGCTTGAGTAGTCAATAGAGTTTGATGATGGGTGTATCTGTGGATATTTTGAAAAGTTAACTTCTAATCATTTTCCGAATAGCAAAGCTCCCTTCAAAAAAAAAAATTGACAACCAATTCTACTTGTAAATGATTTGTATTGAGTTTAGTCCCATTGAATGAGCACCGACCATATGATGCAATGACACTGGTTGGATGCCATACATGCCTCCACCACTTCTCGCAGTGCCTGTAACTGAAAATCCAAATGCAAAGGAAAATATACGTGTTCAGAACATTTTTTTGCTCTTCTTTGGTAGCGCTCTCTGTATCTGATTTGTCATATTACGTGGCACTCGAGGTGATTCTTGGCAGAGGATACGATGGGTTGTTAGTTGAATTAACTCTATAACCTACATTTGGAATGTTGTGCGATTGTTCTTTGGCATTGGTTGTACATGTGAGATGGTGATGGCTTTAGACTGCCACCTTCTAACTCCTGGCAAGTGCCCCATGCCCGGAATATGTTTTTAGAAGTGCTCGGTTCTAATATCTCAGGAATGACTACAACTCTATGTAGTTGTTTTATAGCGCCTGCATCTTATAACTTAGAACTGCCTGGTGGTCTTGAATGATGTTTCAAAGAAGCTAATTCTGAAGCTTGAGCAAGGGTCAACCCTCATAAATCTTGTTTCAATGTGACTGCTCCTGATGTGCCAGCTTCAAGTGCGCGTGAAATGCCTACTTCCCTTGATGAATGTTTCATAGAAGTTGCTTCAACTTCATGAATTGCACTTGCTGCCTGTAAGTCTTTTGCCATGAAAGGTGTATTATATGTCGCCAGATTAGCTACTCCATTAAATTTTTTATTCAAAACACCTCCGTCTGCTCTAGAAGCTTTTTGGAAAGGTGATTTTTTGGATCTATCTTCTTTTTCTACTTGAGAAATATCTACCCCTGATGACATTTTTGAGCTACCTCCCTATGATAAGCATTTCAAACTTCCTTCTGATATCTCTTATTTCACCATTAGATTAGATGTACTATTTTCAGTCTATGTAACTAAAAGCATCCATGAGGTGTACTTTGACTCATGTGATCATAACACTGGCTATTCATGTGAAGCTGAGGGTACCTCTTAACGAGAATCCTTAACCAAAGATTGATTTATACTTGTTGCCGGATCAGTTACCCCATGAGGAGGTGAGTCGATAATGTGCAGTAAGGTCATTGGGGAAGCCAGATTGGAAGCTTGTTGCATTGATGAATTAAGAATAGACATGACCATGCATTAGCAATTTTTGAGGACCGCGGATGCATATATATAATCATTGAGGTTCGATCCGCTATAGTCTATTTGTTGACTGTGGGAAGTGTGACTTGCTGCTGGTTGATTTACCCCTTGTGAGCTGAGTTTCGCAGAGTCAAGGGACGTGTTTATTAACTTGCTATAGATGATACTGAGTAAAGGACAAACACATGTATAAATTCCAGCGTGTGTTAACTTGAAGTGCTTTCAATTTCCTTCAATTATTCGAAATATGAAGCCATTAAATTGAGAAAGGGAATTATTTCAAAGGGGACAAGATTGTTTTATATCGACCGTGCTGCAAGTGTCTACATATTTCTTTCTAGATAATTCAAGTGCTTAAAATTGTTGTTATTATTCTGCATTTTTCTTGGCACTCTTGAACTGGAGAAAATGGGGAAAGCTTATGAAGTATTAGATTTTTTGAAAATTCTGATACAGTCTACTACTAATGACACAGTAAAAATCAACAAATCCTCTCTGGCTGACATTAGAATTTGTCTGCAAAATGCACAAGAGAAGATAGAATTTTTGCAGCTTGAATCTCAGCTACAACAATAAGAATTAAAATAGAGGAGTCATTCTGAACATGTTTCTATTCAGAACATTGAGACTGCAACCCATCAAAAGCAAGTTAATAATGTTATAGTTGGTTCATATTTAGTACCCAATAAAACAACAATTGTACATGTAGATGCAGAAACTCAGTCTGCACTTCCCAAGCCCATCATCAAACCTTGGGAACAGCTTGTCCACAACAAGCATAGAACTGGTCTTGGATATGACAAGGAATTATCCTTTAATATTCCAGACTACTCAAAGCCAATTCAATTTCAAACTGCTGGATTTCTTGAGGATGATTCATCTTCACCTGTTCTTCATGACAGTTCACCTCCAACTATTTTAGATTCTGCCTCTCTTCCACAGCAACAACAACAACAACAGATTGTGAAATGCCAACACTGTGATCGAGTTGGCCATTTGAAAGATCATTGTTTTGATCTTCATCCATGTAAGCATTGTCATAAAAAAACCCATTATTCACACAGATGCTTTAGAAACAAACGTCCTGCAAGAACAAAGATTCATCTTGGATGGATTGCTTCTTGGAAATGGACATCAACAACCAAGAAGATATTCCAATGACATGTCAGAACTTCTTCCAGAGTATAGAATAGTCTTGCAGTTGAATTTTCTCCATCATCTCACCTTGTATCTAACAGGGGGGGAAATGATGGTCATCTACAAGCTTCAAAGTCACATCAAGCAAGCTTGAGCCACAACCTACCACACCAGTTTCAAATTTGTAGCTAGAGACAAAGATGCCCGTGAACATGCCTTCAGTTGGTAATCTGGGACACTTCCTCTAACAAAAGACTTCAGCTTCTTGCTAGTTTTGGAAGAATTCCAAGAACAAAATTGAGAACACTTCCTCTAGCAGAAGACTCCAGCTTCTTGCCCCTTTTCGAAGAGTTCCAGGAATTGCATTAAGCATTCCAGAGTTGTTGGTCATCCTTAAACCATCACAGGTTGAGACTTCCCTTTCCAGGTTGAAGTTTTACCTTTTATGCGGGGTGAGACCTCCCTTTTATGGTTGAAGGTTTCCCTCTTTAAAATAATAGGATCACTTCCTCTAGTAGAAGACTTCAGCTTCTTGCCATCTTTGGAAGAGTTCTGGGAACTGCACTAAGCGTTCCAGTGTTGGTGGTCATCCTTAAACCACCGCCCTTTATACCAACATTTCAGAGAGCACATTCAGCCTAGTGTTTCCATGCATATTTGCACATTTTGTATTACAAATCTCTTCTTGGACTCATACATAACCCTTTGGATTAAGGGGGGGAATGTTGGACACCTAATCCTAAATGGGTTAGTGTGGAAGCTAAAGAGACTAAGAACTCCAAGGGACCTTGGGATGTGAATCCCAACGGTCACATAATGTACTATAAATGTGTATCATTTGTGAATAAAAATTGTATTGCATGTTTTATCTTTACTATTTGTTATCGCTCACCATGTGTGTTTAACATCTCCCTCAAATGAAATTGGATCTTTCAAATGGAAAAATGCGAGATATCACAACCGTGTTTTGTATATCACCATATGTAAAGAAAAAATTAAATAATAATGATTGATCTTTAATCTATCTTGGTTGGCTTGTAACCAAGGGTATCTCACATAATTTTTTGTGTTAGGGGCTTCTTCTTTAAGAATTCGAGCTCATTAGACTTGTATAAATTTTGCATGTGTTAGTCATGGATAATGAATGAATTAATGTTCCTATAAGTTGTTTTGCATATTGCATCATTGAAACTCCATTTATAAACCCTAGGTGCATTATCAAAGAGAAAACCTATTAATTTTAGGATAACAATGGTATGCTCTATGCTTAGAGCAATTTTACTTCAATTTCTGTGATAGCCCAATATCAATATCCAATTCAGTAGTTACATCATCATGATAGTAAAATGTAGATAGAACATAAACAATAATAGTAGAAGAAAAGCCAACACAAGAGGACACAATATATGGAACTAGCTAGGGACAAACCTGAATGTGGGGAAACAGGACAAGCCATATGGCTGTGAAAAACAAAGTTTGTACCTGAGTACCACGTGGTTTTTCTGCTGAGTAAATCGAGTTATGTCTACAGCCTATCCACTACCCTAGTGCGAGTTTTCTTAAGGACACATGGTTACTGAAGGACACATGCTCTGCCCTAGAAGAAATCATTGACTATATTAAATTTCT
This sequence comes from Pinus taeda, assembly GCA_000404065.3. Lineage (NCBI taxonomy): Eukaryota > Viridiplantae > Streptophyta > Pinopsida > Pinales > Pinaceae > Pinus > Pinus taeda. The sequence goes on from APFE030849969.1 coordinate 45,010, forward strand.
ACAGCAGGCAGTAAAGGTTTTGTTCTTAAAACTGTTTTGCAGGATATGAGCATAAGAAAACTTTGTGGTGCAGGTGCAGTTGTGCCTCAATTTGCGAATGTTCCAATTAAGAACAGGTGAAATATATATCAAATCAAACTAGAAAGCCACAGATCGGACCGAGGGTTACAACTTATGTTAACAAACCAAGCTCAAGCAACCGGCCTGCTTCACAAACTGTCAGTAGCCTTCGTGAAGTTCCTGTAATAGGATCTGCTGGAATCGGCCGTGATTTGCCTGAAAGCGAAATTGAAGTTATAATGAGGGGAAGGGAAGTTCTCACTAATGAGACAAATGAAGTTGATTTTCAGATAATATCCAGCTTGCGTGATGTTTTAAACCAGTAATAGCGAAGATAGGCCAGGAATCTGTGCTTACGTAACCAGACTTCTTTCTGTAGGGAGACAGAACGACATATTTTTTGGGCATTCTAGATTCGTTTCGACTGCAGAGAAGCGCACGCTTGAAGACGCAGGTGATACCGAAAAGGCCCTGAACTGGCGAGCCAACATATACATAGAGGGCCTAAGAGCTATTACATCTCGTCTTCAAAATAGAACCAATATGAAGCAGATGAATTGAATGAAAGGGCTAGAATAGAACACCGATTGGAACCTTGGATTCGTTGTGAACTGGAGGCCATCCTTGGGGACAAAGATCTGACAGTCCTTGCTCACCTTGTGCTTTCTCGTTAGTTCTCCAGACTCAGGAAACAAGAAGGGATGCGGAATTTGGTCCCCTCAAGCAATGAAGATGAGTTTATGATGAGATACACAAGTTGAATGTGCCGTTGGAGTAGATATTCGTTTACACAATGTAAGGCTCACCCGAAGCATTTCCCAAGAATTCGAAATCAAATTCATCGTGCAGAGTCCCCTCAAAAGACATATAAAAAGCAGTTTTGTGCCTGCAGAGTCATCTGGAACGAGCTTAATCAACAGCTCTCCCTCATACATAACATAATTCATAAATCTGGGTGATCGAATGTATCTTGAGGCCTAATTATTTTACTGAGGCGAACCATAATTTTGGTGGAAGAAGGTTGTGGCCAATAACTATCTCGTGGAGACCAAGCACTCTCTTGACAAAGGAGCAACGCATCTGGAGGCCGAGTATCCACCTGTTTTCCAGACACTTTCCTGGAGCTGTGCATTACCTCTTTACAAAGGGCCGATACCGTTGTTTGTCTGGGCCATGTACCATTCAGTGCATGAGTGTGGCCACTGAGGAAAGGTTATTCATCTCCATGGGTCGAGTTAGGATCAAGAAGTGGACATGAAGAGACACTGCATATCAGTCTAAGGCTCCACATATATGCTTGCTGGCTTTGTGTGTTTGTAGTGTTAATTTGGAGATCGTATCAGTGGAGATAACACGCATTATCGTTGGGTTCGGCCACCTGGAGATTGCACTGCTGGAAGTTCCCTTGGAGCAGGTCAAAAAAAAAAAAATCTGGAAGACACCTTGCCACTCATATGCCAGAATCCCAAAAACACTAGACCCATAAAACTCGGAAATATATTGTAGAACAGAGGTATTCTTAAGGAGTGGATTTTACAGGACGAGCCATATGGCTGTGAAAAACAAAGTTTGTACCTGAGTACCACGTGGTTTTTCTGCTGAGTAAATCGAGTTATGTCTACAGCCTAATCACTACCCTAGTGCGAGTTTTCTTCTATGACTGAGCTGTGTATGTGGACTGCCATTGACTATCTATTTATGAGGAGTAATATCGGAGGGTACTATCTCTTGATGAGCTTCTTGCTGAGGAGAAGAACAATATCAAAATAAGAATATTATATGGCAGTATTGAGTATCGAATGAAGTAACTGAGTAAAGGAAAGGAGTTGGAGTTGCACAAATTCACCTGTCGCACAGTTGAGAAACCCTTTGTGTCCATAACCAAATCAGAGAAAGGAATCGGGATGATGTTGGATTCTCTCGGCTAAATATTGAAGGATATGGTAATATCCTGGAGATTTTCTGAAAAAATCTTAGGATATCCGTGGCTTGCCCTGCGTTTTTCTTTAATCTGCATAATTTTCTTTGTGTAGCTTGAAGATATTTAGCAGCTGACATTTTTCTGTGGGATTTTGGAGTTTTTTTAAGGTGTAGAAAAATGGCTAAGCTTGAAAGAATATTAGAGTTATTGAGAACTCTAATCGTATCAACTGCTGACAACACAGTGCAAATTAGGAAAGACACTCTCTATGACATTCAGACATGCCTGCATAATGTACAGGAAAATATTGAGTTTTTGCAGCTTGAGACAAAGCTACAGCAAGAAGAACTATAGCAATGGAGTCATCATTCTGAACCTGTTTTTGTTCAGAAGATTGAAACAGACTCCCATAAACAGCAAGTCAATAATGTTACTGTTCATTCAAATAAAGCATCAGTTGTAGATGCAGATGCAGAAACTCAGTCTGCACTTCCCAAGCCCATCATCAGACCTTGGGAATAGCTTGTCCACAACAAGCATAGAATCGGCCTTGGATATGACAAGGACTTGTCCTTTCATATTCCAGACTACGCCAAGCCCATTCAGTTTCAGAGTGCTGGATTCATTTATGACAGTTCACCTGCTCCTCATGATAGTTCAGCGTCAGCTGTTCCAGACTCTTCTCCTCTTCCACAACAACAACAACAACAGATCGTGAAATGCCAACACTGTGACCGAGTTGGCCATCTGAAAGATCACTATTTTGATCTTCATCCATGTAAGTACTATCATAAAACTAGTCATTCTTCAAACAGATGCTTTAGAAACAAACGTCCTGCAAGAACAAAGATTCATCTTGGATGGATCGCTTCTTGG
>APFE030849969.1:52232-99095 GCA_000404065.3 Pinus taeda
GGGGTTAAAACCTACAGACCTCCCTTTCATGGTTGAAGGTTTCCCTCTTCAAAACAATAGGAGCACTTCCTCTAGCAAAAGACTTTAGCTTCTTGCCAGTTTTGGAAGAATTCCGGGAACTACACTAAGCATTCCAGTGTTGGTGGTCATCCTTAAACCACCACCCTTTATACCAACATTTTAGAGAGCACATTCAGCATAGTGCTACATGCATTTTTGCACATTTTGTATTACAACTCCCTTCTTGGACTCATACATAACCCTTCACATTAAGGGGGGAATGTTGGACACCTAATCCTCAATGGATTAGTGTGAAAGCCGAATAGACAAAAGGAGTCCAAGAGACCTTGGGATGTGGAACCCAACGGTCACAATATGTACTATAAATATATATCACTTGTTAATAAAAACCGTACTCTCATGTTTTATCTTTCATATTCATTTGCTGCCCATATGTGTTTAACATTAATTATAAATTTAATTACTAATTTTATGTTTATTTTATTTTATTTTTAGTTTTAGTTTATATAATTTGATGAAGTTGAATTATGTTTATTGATAATTATAATTATGAATTGTTTTTTTAATTTATTTATTTGTTATTTTTACATTTGTAACCTGGTTACCAATAAACTATGTTAGACACAAACAAGAATTTTAAATAAACAATAATTTTAAAAGCAAACACATATAATTTGTTATTTATTTAAATAAATACAAATTATACATCTAAATAAATAACAAGTTATATGTCTTTGCTTTTAAAAATCATTATTTATTTGAAATTATTGTTTAAGTTCATAGAGATATATAATTTACATTTCGATGGGTGTAACGGTGTCATATGTAAAAAATTATAACATAACTCATTGTTAGGGAAACGCCATGGCTACTTATGTAGGTCTCCGTTCGGCTGTGTACACAAGCTTTGGTTCGTTTGAAATGATAAACGAGGGTTTGAAATGGAAAAACAATTGGTGATGTTGAACATAGTTCTTGATGATCAATCCACCCATGAGCAAGTTGATTCCCAAAAAGACGAAATTAAAGCATCTCCACCAGAATACTGTTCAAACACTGGTGAATCGATTTTCCCCTTGGACTTGGTCACATATGCCTCTGAAACTTTGTGTGAAGTTGTGGCTGGTGAAGCTCCACGTACTCAAACATATAGATAATGTGATCTAAGGAGAAAAGGGCCAGCTCCTCAAGAAGATGTTACCTCCCAGTGATTCTTCTCATAGTTCGCAATCTAAATCTACAAGTGCCCAACACTTCAAGAAACATTAAAAGAAATTTTGAGGCTTCGCCACCTGCTTCTATAGTTCATCGAGCCAAGGAACTGAATGTGGCATGCAATTTCAAATATAATATCATTGAAGATATGAAGAAGACTCCTGCTCGTCGAAATATCCATTTACGAGCTAGCTAAGTTTGAAAGCCAACGGGGATTGATCATCAAAATCTTTGCATTGATGCCTAAGTCAGATAAAACAACTCTTGATCCTAAGATTTCATTCGGTAAGTAACCTTGAATCTGTGGTTAATGCAGCAAGATCCTCTTGTCATCTTTTCCTATTAACGTTTCGTATTTTTAATCATAATGTCCATAACTGTTTTGTTGATTCTAGTGCATCTACGAATGTAATACTTTTATCAGTCATTAAGATGATTGATGTTAAATTAGAAAAGATACATGCCAAAATCATACCACTTGATAGAAAACAAGTACAAGTAATTGGTGAACCAAATAATGTTAAATAATGTTTTGATTCCATTATCTTTTGATCATAGGGTTTTAACAATTCATTGATAATGTTTTGATTTCATTATCTTCTCATCATAGAGTTTAACAATTCATTGATATTGTTGTTGTGGACATTTAGTAGCTTATGGTTAGATTGGTCGAGTAAGCTATAAGGCTAATTTGCAACAAACTAGTCTTACTTATGGCTTCCTTACAAAGGGAAAATCATTAGATTTTAGCGAACAGATAGCCTTTAGTGAAATATATCATCACGAAGTTGGAAGCACATATCAAGCTTATAAGTGTAGTGTAAAAAATTCTAGGAAACTATTTTCTTAATCTAACATTCGATGTTATCTTGCACTGCCATCTCTAGTAACCGTCAAACATCCATTTGAAACTCCTTCCTAGTCCTCAACTAGTGATAATGACATGTGTACCATAGATGTAAATACTCTTAGTTTAGATACTAAACATGTTGCTACTGATATGTGGACATTGTATTATGATGGATCTAAGACATAGAATGGAATGAGAGCAAGTTGCATCTTGATGGACCTCAAGAAAAGAAAATATTTGATCTCTTGCTGCTTAGAATTCAAGTGTTCAAATAATGTTGCAGAATATGAAGCACTTATACTCAATTTGAAGAAGGCCACTGACCTTAAGGTAGAGGGCTTAAAAGTAATAGGTGATTCAAAAAATCATTATGAGACAGCTACGCAATACCATCCACTGGATATTACCCTTTCTTAAGAATTATCACCAAGAGGTGTGGATATTGCTTTCCTTTTTCAAATATTTTAATATCAAATATGTATCTACGATAAACAATGCCACCACAGATACTTTGGAAATGCAACCATTAGGTTCACTCCATTTAGAGATGGATTTTCAATTGAAATTATTTATAAACCTTCCATATCAGATAACATGACTAATTTAAAGGTATTCAAAGATGATCAAACAATCCTTGATTTCATGGTGAATGCTGACATTTTCAAGGACTCAACTATCAATGAAGATGTACATGATAAATCATGACAAGAAGCATCAAAGTACGTAAAGAAACCCAATCCTTAAAGGAGAGATCTCATTGGAAAATCTCTTCGATTTGTAAAACCATTTCAAAGGACCACTAAATACCAAGATCCAAAGCTCGACTCTATCATATGAGAAAATCAACCTAGGGATGACTAAATATCCTAAATTTATCCATATTAACATGCGTTGTTCCTGCAATTACAACATGTATTAATTAATTTATTCAAACAACACTGAGATATGTTTTCATTGGATTACGAAGATTTGAAACATTATGACAACAAGATCATCTAGCATGTCATTCTAATAAAGGAAGGGGCCAAGTCATTCCAACAAAAGTTGAGAAAAGTACATCCCACTATTGAGCAGTTTATACAAAAGGAGTTAAAGAAACCGATGGATGTCAACATAATATTTAAAGTTTGTCATTCAATGTGAGTTTTGAACCTCAACCTAGTAAGTAAAAAGACTAGTGATATTAGAATATGTGTAGATTTCATAAATCTCAATTGGGCATATGATAAGGACAACTACCCTGTGCCTTCCATGGAGAAAATATTACAAATGGCTTTTGGAGCATAAATATTCATGCTATTAGATGAATTTTTGGGTTTTAATCAACTACTAGTAGCAAAACCTGACAAACTAAAGACCAACTTTAGAACCAATTGGGGTATGTTCACATTTAGGTAAATTCCTTTTCGGTTGATCAATGCAATGTCCACTTTTCAATGAACTATGGATATCACACTTTGAGGTTTTCTTGATTGAAGCGTAGTAGTGTATCCGAATGATGTAATAGTTTCTCTAAACAAATATCTAATCATTTGCATCATGTAAATCGGTTCCTCAAAAGGTGCAAAAGGTATGGCATAAGTCTTAAATATGAAGAAAATAATCTTCAGAGTGTTTAAGGGGAATCTCTCAGGACACATTATAGCAAAGAGTGGTATTAAAGTAGACCAGGAACAAGTTAAAACTATTTCTCAAATATACCATATCCTATAAATGAGAAGGTAATGTAGTCCTTCCTTAGGAATATAAATTTCCTTAGGAAATTAATTTCCCATTATGCACATATCATAAAAATTTACAAGGCATGATCAAGAAGGATGCAACGTTTAAATGCGATCAAAAGGAGACAAATGATTTTACTTGAATAAAACAATTCATGGCTAAAGCAACCACATTATATAGCCCAAATGTTTCAGAGGACTTTTTCCTATATACCTTTGCTTCAAACTCTTCAATGGCAGTTGTATTAACTCAGAAAGATAATCAAGAGAATGAACGACCAATCTCATTTATGAGCGTTGGGTTGCAAGGATCGTAACTGAACTATCATGCTATGAAAAAAATGGCTTATGGAGTTTATAAGGTTGTAAAACACTTTAGACCCTATATTTTTAAGAGTTGTGTTATAGTGTTCGTTCCACACCCAACAGTTCGATTATTGTTTGTAAAAAAATATTTAGGTGAATGAAGAGAGAACTAGAATATGTGCTTACAGGGATATTATTGGGAATCTAAAACCAATGCACAATATCAAGGGCAATGGTATTTTTCAAATCATCATGGAAGCAGCTAAGTCATGGGAAGAATACATCTTGTTCGAAGCAAGAGATCGATATGTACGATGTTGACTTCATCGCTTCATTCAATACACCATCATCAAGATATGTATAAATATAACAATATCTTGAACAAGACACTCTTCCCTCCCTTATCTCAGCAAAAAAAAAAGATGGAAATCCAACTTAGGTGTTGTCATATCAATTGGTTCATTATGTACTCTTTTGAAAACATCACAACAGTGTCTTACTTAAGTGCTTACAATCATTGAACTCAGAAAATGTTTTGAGATATTTTCATCATGAACCAGTTAGCATAGATAATGTAGGATACACGACTGCATGTAAAATTATGTGAGTTGGATATTACCGACCGATGTTATTTAAGGATGCATATGTTTATGCTCACAAGTGTCCCATATATCAAAAATGTGTTGGTCATGAGAAAAGGTTTTCCACGCCTCTGCAACTGATGATAGTTGAAGAACCTTTTCAGTAATGGGGATTAGATGTTATTTGAGAAATCTTCCCTCACTCATCAAAGCATCATCAATACATATTTACTGCTACAAATTACTTCACTAAATTTGTAGAAGCCATTTTTCTCAACCAAGTGAACGATCAGGAAGTCATATGTTTTATCAATTAGAATTTCATTACCAGGTTTGGCATTCCTACTCGCTTATATTTGATAATTCAACTTACTTTTCATCATTGAAATTGTATGATTTTGCATTAGAAAATATCATTGTCTTAAGGCATTCATCTAACTATTATCCACGAGGAAATGGTTTACCAGATTACCAAAATTAACAGACAAGAATTTAATTATAGTCATAAAGAAAACCATTTTAAATCAACACATGAACTAGCATAATTCTTTGAAAAACACTCTATGGGTTGATCAAGTAGCTCCAAAACCTTCCCTTAGAAATTCCCCTTCCTTTATTTTCTATGGTAAGGAGGCAATACTACCTCCCAATCTCTATCTCCTAACTTTACACTTGTCTCAGGAACCCAAGGTATACCTTTTACAACTATGCAAAACATGATTGACACCCTTCTTAGGTTGGAGGAAGAAACAGAGAAAACCAAAGAAAACTTTGTTGTCCATCAGAAGCATACTAAGCCATGGTTTGATAAGAAGTTTGTATGGAATAATGAATTCATTGTAGGATACTTATTCTTGAACTAGATGAACCCCATGAAGACAAAAATAAACACACTAAGCTCCATTTCCTGTGGATTGGTCCTTACATCATACATGAGAAGCTTGTCCCACACACTTATCGTTTGCAAACTCTAGACGAGAAGACTAATCCTCTTCTCGTGAATGGTCAAGACTTGAAGCTTTATTTTTAGTAGTAGCCTTTCACTCCATATCACACCTACACATAGTGTCCTTTTACTATTGTTTCATGTCATCTCCTTGTTTTCAATTTTTTTACTTTTTTGTTTAGATATTTGATCCTTGTACATAAATACAATCTTGTGTGAAAAGTGTTTGTATTATCTCAATGATAAATTTGGAAATATTTTGAAAAGGTATTGTGACAACTGGAAACCCTTGGAAAACATTTGATCTCCTCCTTTGTTCAAGCCTAAGAATATCTAAAGGTCAATGATGCCTAGATGGAAATTATAATTTTTTTAAATGAAGAGCCATAGTGGATCTATGTTACTTGCATCTATTATAACACCTTCGTTCCTGAAATATCTATATATTGAATGATGTGTTTTAACATGTCACCCTGATTGAGTAGAGAAGGGAAAGGAGAAAATTTAAGTGAAGAAAATCGATTTCGGAGAATATATATAAGTCCTTGTAAAACAAGGAGCAAAATCTCTTTCCTATAAAATAAGTCAAGATCCCTCTTATTCCCTAACGAAATAAACGTCGATAAAATGTTGATGTGCAAGATGAAAAGTAAAATAAAGCGTGCAGAAAGAGAAATGCTTCCTACATAGAGAGTTGAAGTAAGTAACTTCATCGAGTTACTAAACAAGCCTATTGGAAATGAAGCAATGCTTGTGATTCCTTGGAGTGTCTTTGTCGGGGTACTAAATAGGTCTACTAGAAGCAGAGAAACACTTGTGATTAGTACTGAAAGTATGAGCATATTAACTTTTAAATACATATTATCCTTCTCCCTAATTGAAATAATTTGAGCTTTACTAGTTTTCATTATTTTCTGAAAATTTATAAAGACAGTTAATATGATAATATTTGGCTCCACGGGGATGTTTTCGATCATTGATGGCAGCAAGAACCCCATAGACCAGAGCCCTAATCCATTGGGCGACACCCAACCAATAACCCTGCAACCTCTAAACTGCACCACACTAAAGTCCATACTGAAACTGAAAACTAAAAAGTATACTGCTATGTGAAAGATGATTTTTTTATTATTACAATTGGTTCCACACTCGAACTTTGGTTTCACCCTAAACACCAATTGTTGAAAACTAAAAACTGAAATTGGTGCTTGTCATTTCCTACTGTAAGTTAAACCGTGAGTTGTTTTTAGGTGAATTCAAACACCCAATGCAACTATGCAAGCATCTTGTCCATTGATTGAAAACCTTGCATGTATTTATTGTGGAGAAAACTAAAAAACCTATTTAATGATAACTCAAAAGTACATCTAAAAATAAATTTGATATTTACAAATATGAAAATTTGGGACTATTTTCTTACTCCAACTTGTTGTGAAAGGATCGTCATAAGAATCGAAACTGATTTTATAGTTTTTCCAATTTTGTTCACTCTCATATGGAACTCTTCCAGCTGCATTTTCATTCTCAAATACCTCCATCTGATGACTCTCGTAATGTTGCAAACAAAAATTTTCCGGACAAGAAAAGATTGGTTGTAACATTAATTCTTTATTATCTTCATGTATATTAGATAAAGATGAAAAATCCATGTCTTGCAAAATAGGAGTGACTGAGGATGGTTGTTCATATGTTTCAACAAAAACATCATCTTGATTTCTTGAATTTTCTGATTTTATATCTTCAAGAGATGTGAGATCCTGAATGATCTCTCCATTTTGGAAATAGTCCATAAGAAATTTATCTTCTTCCATGACAGAAAGAGGAGGTGAATAATCTATAGAAATTATTGACTGACTATCATTACCCCTTTCTTGGTCACCTAAAATCTAAACATTTTCATCAACTACAAGGTAAGAATTATAATTTTAATCTTTAATATCACGATCTAATTCTCTTTCATCTAAGGGAGAAACTTCCATTTGTTGTTGGGATGAAAATTCACATAGGGTTTCACAGATTTCCTCATCCATTAAATCTTCATTTCCATGTAGATCTTCTAGATACTGAATGAAAATTTCATAGTTTCCACAACAATAAGGGAGGGTATTTTTCTCTATAATGCTCAAAGAATGTTGTGTTGAAATCCTTCAGAGAATACAAGCTACTAGGTTGTAGTCTTTCATACCATGATATTGTATCTTCTTCTAGGGTAGCCATAAACATCTTCGTGAGGAACTCTTCAGGAAAGTAAACTCCTAACTTATGAATATGAAAATGAAATTTGATCAAATGTAAATCACTTTCCTTATCATTAAACTTTGATAAACAAGTTTTCCAATCTATGCCAGGGATGTGATTCAGAAAACTAAGAATATGAGAGAGATCCATAGGAGCATACCTTGCATATCTGTAAGCCTCCATTAAAATAATCTTTGAAGGGTAGAGTCACTAGTGATGCTTTGATTTTTGGATCTTATTGACATTGGAGTCACTAAATAATTCTTTAGAAAACTGAGCTTTCTTCTAGTGGAGTCTTCATGAAAATTTTGAGCTCTAAATTCGGCTGAGAATGGAATCGCCAGAGAAAACACCTTGGAGCCAAAATTTATACACAAATATTTTCTCCCCTCAGAGATATGATATTCAACAATCAAATCGTTTGGGAAAAAACACACATTTCATTCCTTGACAATGTTTCCAAAATGTTATTACTTAGAGGAAACCTGGCTGCGGGAAAACCTCAAAGGTAACCTCAAACCTCTTTTAGGTTAAAAGTTGACGCTTCAACCTGGAGAGGGATCTCTCTGTAAAACTCAACTACTCTAGGTCATTATAGTAGTAGGTTTTGCAATTGATTTATGCGGCTAGATTTAGTTTGTGGGATGAAATTTGGTTGCGGTGTACATAAAATACACCATTGGACATGGAATCTACTTTTATCAAATGATGCTACAGATCTAGTGTGCAAGACACAAAAAGAATGGTAGCAATAATTCCTTTAAAATTTGAGAAATTTGGAAAGGGAACTAAATAAAACAAAATTAAAGTTGATAGAATCAACAAGTACTAATGACTAATAAATCATGAAACTAGAGCATAAAGAATCCCAAATTCAGATACTAAAGTTTTGAGACATGAAGAAGATTTTTAATAAACAAAGAAACAAGAGACAGGGAACTACAACACATGAATTTTATGCATATGCTCATCAAATTGTAATATATTTAAGATTTGCTCAAATACACCAGAATGTTAATTTTTTTACAATAAAATCCAACCCTTACTCATTAAACATTCCCTGTCTTTATAGAAAATACAAACTAACTATAACCCAGTTTCTACCAAAGCTTTAATTACAAAGTTTAAAATAATCACAACATACATCTCAAATACATGCATATAAAACTTTCAAATCCTATATGCATCTAAATATCATGTTGTTGTTGGAGTCATGGCTAGAGGTAAGGGTCAGCAAGTCAAATTTGGGGAGGTGGCATCCAAGTCAACAACTGTCCATGAGCTTTTTCCTCATGAAACCCTGAAAAACAGGGTCCAAGGATCCCTTTGAAAATCCAAAACCATGATATTTGTTATAAAAATGAGAGAGTTTTTTCTAAATGGGTCTGTTGCAGAAAAAAAAAAAAAAATCTTTTGGTTTTGAAAAATTTGTTCTCATTTGTCTGGAAAGCGTTCCAAAAATTACTACGTTGTACAGGAAAAATAGAGTTTTAACTAGCCATTTTTACAGAAAGCACACACATTTTGTTTTTTAATTTTAACTGGGCATTTTCCTTTTGTAATTTTAATAATGATTTGTTTTTTCTGACGTGCAATGTGTCAGAGAATTTCAAAAAATCAAATTCAAATTTTATTTTTGGTGTTGATATTCCTGATATCAGCGAATACCTAATAACACTTGCACTCTCGTTGTCAACGTATTCTTGTTAATCATTTTTCTGCAACTGATAACCCTATTATCAACATTCTCCTATTTATTACAAATTGATGCTAACACTCTTGTTGTCAGATTCTTTGGTTTCCTGAGTTGAATATTTCGTTGATAGACTTACTTTCAGGATTTCCTTTCTGCCTTTTTTCTTTATAATTCACTGATGGTGGGAATGTCAGCATTTCTCTTGTCAAAATTCGTTGAAAATGGAGATTTCAACACTCCTCTTTAAAATCTCTAACGGATAATTCCGCTCTTGTTCCCAGTTAAACCTTACTTCATAGGTGAAGTACGACTGGTTTATCTTCAAATTTTAGTTCAGTTTTTCTTGTAGCTAGATCCTTTGAACCCTAGCTCTCCAATTATGGTTCCTGGAATCTTCCTTCAGAAAGGAGGGAACATCAATTCCTACTAACACATGGCTTTTAAGAACTCATTCCATGTCTGTTGTCAAGGTTGTGGCCTCTAACATTAACTATTCTATAACAGAGAAGGAGAGCCCATCGAATTCCACTTGGTTTCCATCGAAATTCTGAGCAAATGAACGAGCTACAACATCATGAAAATATGTGCATCGATGGAAAAATTCTTACCAACCTGCCTGTTGGAATGGCTGCTAGATATCGAGATAGATCATCAATAGATCTTGTTCTTTGGGCTCGGCCAAATTATCCTTTCCGCCTTTCCTCATCGCAAACTTTAGTTGAAACGAAAACACCAATATTTGATCTTGGGTCTTTGCAGGAGAAGCCAAATGAAATCTTGCAAAACATTACCAATTTCACGACAAAAGAACCAAAGTTACAAATAAAATAACCAATTTACAAAGTGAAATGAGTTTAATCAGCAGGGGAGGGAAAACCATTACAATTTCAGGAGAATCATTAAGATTTGGGGAAAACACTTTTTAAACCATGATTATTCAACAAACCATACACTAATGGCAGCAGGAAAATCTATGATTTAATCTCACACTTACCCATGACAAGCTTGAAAACCTTATCATTGTCATTGATGTGGTCCACGTAATTCCAAGGTTTTAATTTGAAATTTGCTTTTGGTGCTAATAATCAACCTATCAATTTGATTGGAAATGTTGATAAGCCCATTGTCAGCGAATTTCATCAGAAAAAAATTATCATAACACATAAAGCGATGATAGCCCCACTATCGATGATCTCCCTGTTTATTACAACTAAAATGCTGACACTAAAACTGTCAGCATTTTCTAATTTTTTTAAAATACAAAGTTAATGTGATCTCTCTCTCCCCTTCTCTATCTTTTTTCCTCTCCATATCCCTCTCTATCTCTCTCTTCCTCCTCTCCCCCCAATATACCATCATCTATTTCTCGCTCCCTGTATTCTTGTTTCTATTTCTCTCTCTCTCTCTCTCTCTCACACACACACACACACACAAACACTTTCTCTCTCTCTTTCTCCTCCTCTCTCTAATTATTCTTCTCTCTTCCCCCTCCAATCTCTTCATCCCTACTCTCCTTCTCTCTCACTTTCTATCTCCACTTATCTCTCTCTTCTTCCCTCTCTATCTTTATTTTCTTCCACTCTTTCTCCTTCTCTCTCTCCTCTCTCTATCTCCCTCTTGCGGTTCTCCCCTTCATTTCTAAATGTATCCTTCGCTCCTCTTTCTTTATCCTTGAGTATTTATCTCTTTATTTATATTTACATACATGTTTGTGTCTCTCTATCTCTACTTCCCTCTCTATCTCTATCTCCCTCTGTCTCTCCTCTCTCTCTCTCTACGTCACATTGTTACTATCTCTCTCACTCTCTCCCCTATTATGAAATCTCTCTCTACCTCTTGCTCTTTCTATTTGTCTCTTCTTGCTTCACTTTCCCCCCTCTTTCCCCCTCACACTACTTATCTACCTCTATCTTTTCTTCCCTCTCTCTCTCCTCCCTCCATCTCTATCTCTATTTCCCTCCATATCTCTCCCTCTCTCTCCCCCTTGACTCTCTATCTCTCTATTTCCATTTACATATTTGAATATATCTCTTTTTTTCTTCTTCACTCTCTCTCTCTCTCTCTCTCTCTCTCTCTCTCTCTCTCTCTATTTTTCTATCTCTTCTTTCCTCTCTCTCCCACTCTTTCCCCCTCATTTCACATCTCTCTCACTCTCTCTCTCCCATCCATATTTAACTCATTCCACATCTATCTCTCGTTCTCTCTGTGATAACTCTCTCTCTTCAACTCTCCATCTCTCTCTTTTTCTCTCTTTTCCTCCCTCTCCAATATTAGCTCTATCTCTTTAGCCCTTCCTGTCTTTTTCTCTCTCTCCACCCCCTCATATCTCAATATTTCTATTTTTCCTCTACTCTCTCTCGATGAGTGCATGGAGTTGGGTTACACTTTTTTATTAGAGAGGGCGCATTTTGGGTGAAAATTACATCTCGATCGAGTCATTTTAAGCACTTGATCGAGCAATATTTGAGCCCTCGATCGAGTTGTTTGAGAGATTAAACAATGTAACCCAAGGTTATCGAAGAGCTTGATCGAGCTGTGTTTTTGAAATTTCCTGCCAATACAGCCTAGGCATGGAATTAAAAAAAGTTGCTCAATCGAGCCTTAAAGATAGATCTAGAATTAAATCTAGATTGATCCTTAAATCTAGATAGAGTTATAGGTTAGATTGGGTTTTAAAGCTAGATCGAACCTTTATTTAACCACATTAAGGGTTGGATCAAGGGTTTCTTAACCCCTTAATCGAGCTATTTTAATTTCAAAATCATGTGCATGAGCGAGAATTTTAAGTGCTCAATCGAGCTTTTCAGGTCCTAAAAGTAACATTGTTAGCACCCCTTCTGCAAATTTTTCTGCAGCCCCTTTTTTTACCCTGGCGGATTTAGGGCAGAATTTGTCCATAACTGGTGGAGTTCATTATGTTGGATTTGTAAAAGAATCCTCTATCCAATGGAATATTAGTTTGATACTTTCAAATTCATATGGTTTTTTTCATATAATTTCTTTTAAACATAATTCTTGTACTATTTTTGCACAGTTTCAAAGGGGTTAAATAAAAAATCAATAACATAAAATATACACAATAGAAAATTAAAAAAAATACCAGTATATTTGTTTATGATTCCTCTTTAAAAGGGTACTCTTGGTTTTTCACTTTATCTAAAGAGTTGAAAAAATATTACGTGAACACAAGTGTCGCCAAAATGAAATTGAAATATTACTTTATCAACTTTGAAAAATAAAAAATGTACTTTTGCATTAAAAAATAAAATTTTAATATGAAAAACTTGGTTCTCTCCATGTAGATCATGCTTATATATATATATATTATATGTATATGTAAGTTACACATTTTAGACTAAGTTATGCTACGTGAAACACACGCATACCTTTTAAGATGTGCAAAATTTTGCAAGGACAAGTATTGAATTTAATGGAAAATTGAGAGATTATATGGCACACAATTCTTTTGCAAAAAATATCATTAGGACAAGGACATAATTTTCCAGATATTTTATTTTTACTCTAAATCAAAATTCATAATGCTTATATAAATTTGAGGGTTTCAATTTGATAAAGATGAAAAACTTGAAATTTCATCGCCACATTTGGCCCAAAAGTCTAACCCATCTTCATGCATTCACCTCTCTCTCTCCTTCCTCCATGTCTCCTTCCCTTTCTCTTTATCCCCCTCCACCCCCGCCGCCCACTTTTTATCTATCTATTTCCATTTAGATATTTATTTTTTGTCTCTCTATATCATCTTCCATCTTCGTCTTTATATCCCATCCTCTCTCCTTATCTCTCTCTCTCTACCTTAATCTCTCTCCCCATCACTCACTGCCTCTCTCTCTACCTCTAAGTCTTTCTTTTTCTCTCTTTGTTCTTCTTCTTCTCTCCCCAACTCTCCCCCTCATACTTCTTCTCTCTCCCCCTCTCTTGTTCCTAGTATCTCTCCCTTCTATCCATGTATCTATATCCTTGCCTACCTCTTCTTCTCCCTCACTCCCTCACTATCTCTATCACTTTGTCCCCCATCATAGACTCTTTCTCTTCACTTCTCCTTTTCTCTTTTTATTTCTCTCCTCCTCCCTCTTTCTCCTCCATCTAACTCTATCTCTATACCTCACTATTTTCTTCTTCTTCTTCTTCTCTCTCTCTCTCCATATATACCTCTCTCTCTTTCACTCACTCAATGAATCTCTCTTTCCGATATTCCCCCTCACTTCCTTCTCTACCTCTCTTCCTCTCTCCCCTCCAACTTTTCTTCTATCTCCCACCCTCTCTCCTTCTGGCTCGCCCCCCTCTCCCATTCCATCTTCCTCCTTCTTATACTCTCTTTACCTCTCTACCTTCCATATTTGTGTCTATCTCCCTTCCTTTATTGTCCTTTATCTCTCCCTCCCTCCCTCTCTTATATTTATTTCTACCTCCCCCCTCTCTCCTTCTCCCCCCGCATCTCCCCATCTCTCTTCCTCTCTTTCTCTCTCTTTATGTTCCTCATTCACCCCCCTTCCTCTATTTCTCTATCCCTACTTCCCTCACTCAATTCATTCCTCACAATAAATCACCCCTCTCTCTCCAACTTTATCTCTATCTCCCTCCCTTATTTGTCTCTATCTCTATCATCCTCCCCCTCTCTGATTCTCATCCCCATTATATCATCCATCTATTTGTCACTCTTCCTCTCTCTTCCCCCCTCTCTCTCCCCCCCTCATATAATCCCCTCCTACTTTGTGTCTTTATTCCTCCCCATGTCCACAACAAATATATCCTTCCCCCTCCCTTCCCCACCCTCTTTCCATATGTCTCTCAATTATTGACTCTCATTCACTCTGTCCCCCTCACTCACTAATTCATTATTTCTCATGCCTCACCCCTCTCTCTTGGCTCCTTTGTCCCTCCCTCTTTCACCCTCCCCTTCCTCCTCACCAAAACCCACTTCAACCATTTCCCACCAACTCATTCTTCCCCACCCCTCACCCTCTCCCTTTATCTCTCTCTTTCCTTCTCTCTTTTTCTCTTGTGGACATTCGATCCCTCCCTCTCTCATCGTCACCATCCCCCCAAACCCACAACAACTACTTCCCATGTGTTAAATTCATTACTTGTAGGAATATATCAATGTTCCTAACACTAGAAACATGCACATAATTTTCACAGTAGGAATGCACACATGTAGTTGATACTAAAAATGTGTAGGTTATTGATGGAAACTACATACTCTATAGAGTCCTCTCTTCTCTTTTCTCTCTTGTATATTTATATATATATATATATATTTATATATATATATATCTATATATATATATATATTATATATATATGAGTTTTTACTATTCTTAATAAGTTTTTGTCTTAATAAATATATCAAAATCTTAAAATACATCCCTTGTTTATTTCCACTATAACTTTTTGGGGCCTTAACCATTTGGGAAAAAAATATGGTGCATTACAGGAGATTAAGATCTACAATCTAAAAAAATCGATCGTTTGATAATCGTAAGACCCTTTTAGGTTTGCACTAATGGAACGAATTGTAATTTCAAGGATACATTGACTTTCATAATTTGAAAGAAGAAAAATAATTTATATGATTAAGGTTATGAATTTTGAAAAACAATAGTTTTGCTATAGAATAATCTATTCTCTACAACTTGACATAACTTTGTAGCAAGATTCCATCATTTATATACTCAAAGGTTGCGTTAATAGGACCTTATTCAAATTATATTTTTTAATGATTAAATTATTATGCTACTATTATGGTTTTAGAAATCATACATATAAGATATAGGTGAATATTCATTAAAAAAGTATGTAATTTACTATTAAAAATAGTAAAATTTTGGGGATCTTATCAATTTAATCATATATTCATATATATATATGTAAAATAAAAATTAGGATTTTTTGGGGAGTTTTTTCCTATTATATTATATGTGTGTGTTGTGTGTGTGTGTGTGTGTGTGTGTGTGTGTTTAATAGAAAAAAAATTCCCCTAAAAATTCCTAATTTTTTATTTTTTTTATAAAAAATAATGTTCCAATATCATGAAAACTAAAAATTTACATAGATACAATTTCTACGAGTATGGATCTATCTTAACCATGAATCTAAAAAGGTCTAAGAGAGATTAAATTTCTTGATCTGTAAACTTCTTTTAGAGTCGAAAAATTCAAAAAATATTTACACATCAAGCGATTTGATCCTCATGATGTGTGATATAGCCATGGTCATGATGGATCTATATTGGTTTTCTCAGTTTTCTCTCTCTACACACACATTGTTTAATTTTCTATTTTTTGAATTGCATTTTTGAATCCATAAATGGATTCAATGCCTTGAAAGTCACTTTAAATACTCTAATTATATTTAAGGATTCAATTAGTATGCTTCTATATAGCATTATATGCCACTAGTTTGAAAAATGATACATATAGGATATGGATGAATATTCATTAAAAACCATGTAATTTATTATTAAAAATAGTAATTTTTTGGGAATGTTATCAATTTAATCATTTATATGTAAAAAAATAATAGTCAATTTTTTAAGCACATTGGTGGATAGTCCTTTTAAGAGAATGTCCAAAAATATAGCTAATTGGTAAAATATTGCCCCTAAAAAGTTCTAAATTTATATTTTTCATAAAAAATAATGTATGAAAACTCAAAATCCACATAGAAACAGTTTCTACCAATATATATCCTATTAACCATTGATCTCAAAATCACCAAGACAGATCACATTTCTTGATGTGCAAACGGCCTTTAGAGTACAAAGCTTGAAAAATGGTTTATCTCTCTTGATGCTTGATGTATTCATGGTTATGATTGATCTATATTGTTTATCTCTATGCACACACTCCTTATGTAATTTCTCATTGGTTCAGTTGCATTTTTGATTGCATAAATGGATTCAAAGCCTTGAAAATCCTTGTAGACTACACAATTTAAATTTACAATTCCAACAAGTCTCTATTGAATTTTAGACAAAAGAAAAAATATATCTGAAAACCAACATATAAAATAATGACGCTTAGACTTAAAATGATTTAACCATAACAATTTTTTTTTTCAATTTTTTTTGTAATAATAATAAATAGTTTTCTTTTTAACCAAATATCATATATACATATTTGTCATTGAAATATTCTACTTAAAATAGGAATTGAAATATTCTATTATTTTATCCAAAATGAGGATTGAAATATGTTGTTCATGCATCACATTATCCATATTAAAATGCTTTTTTGTAATTAATATATTCTTAAGTAAATATCATTGAACGCCTCCCAAAATTTGTAGAAATGGAATACCAAGATGAGATCTGGTAGTAGTCGTTGGATTATCAGCACATTCCTTTTCGTTGTCACTGCTGCCAAGAGTATGGCCATTTGTATAAAGCCTTCTCATTGAATCAAATAGAACTAGAAGTTGGGTCTCATGCCAAAGAACCGTCTTTACCGCAAGAGGGTAACGAGGGTTTTCAGGTATCACACAAGAAGAAGAATGTGAAACGGGTCCAAACGCATTTGTCAGAAAAACAATGAAATCCTGAAAATCAAAATTGTTTTGGGCTTCTACAAGATATGGGGGAAAGTTCCAAAGCTATAGATCATCCAAAAGAATCTACACGAGTGAGAGAACCAACCAAAACAAATTCTAAGCCAAAATGAAAAGCCTGGATGGAACCCTTGGAAAAGGAAGAATGGGCTCAACCTGTGGAATTCACTATCATGGATATTGATACATCAAAGGAGGATCTGAGAGCTAAAGAACTAATCCTAAAAACATTGTTGCATGAATGGAGGAATCTAGATGAGAGGTTAATTCCGAGGGATCAAAAGAATCTTTACCAAGACACGTTACACCAATATCAAGAGAAGCAAAGTCAAAATCCACCTGATCTTCTGGATACCATTGTCTCCTAGTTGGGAGGCTCACAAGAACTTGAAAGTCAAAATAAGGGAGGCAAGAAACGTGGAAGAAAAAATCTTTAGGAATCGATCCAAATGGTAGGTGATTCATTAGTCAATTCTATATGGGTGGTACTTCTATCAGAGTTTTTCCACTAAATCAAAAAAATTTCTCAATGATTGTAATCTCCTAGAATGTGAGGGGCCTTAACAGCCGAGGTAAACCGAGATATATTCAGGATCGCTTAAAAAAAGAAGAAACCCCAAATAGTGCTTCTCTAGGAAACTAAGGTTACAAGGGCAAGAATAGAAGCATTGCTCAATGGGATGCGTCCTAGGTACGAAGTAATAACTTTAGACACAAAGCGTAGTGTAGGGGGTATTTCCATACTGAAGCCCTACTGAGATTCTTTTTGACCATTAGATTAGTATGCCCCGTATTTTATCTGTGAGATTTAGACATATTGGAGCTAGAGAGTGGATATTACTATTAGTAGTCTACGACCCTCATATTCCAAGGGAGAAAGAATCTTTCCTCCAAAATTTAGGAAACCTTTGAAATATGAGTGAGGAAAAATTTTGGTTATTTGGGGGAGATTTTAACCTCATAACCTCGCTAGAAGAGAAAAAAGGGTGGGATAAGACAGCAGAAGCCAAAAATGGATATTTTCCAAACTTTCATAGCAGATTTAAAATTAGTAGATAATCCCAGTATCAATGCGATATTCACATGGAACAACCAGAGAGGCAGAGCTCACCAAGTTGCCTTTAGGTTAGATAGATTCTTGGTCTATGAATACCTTATCAGTAAGGAAATTTTCATCCAAGTCTCCATTATGCCATGTCTTGGATCCGACCATTGGCTAATCCAGTTGGAAATGGACCTTAAGTTGGGCCACTATAATTGACCCTTCAGGTTCAAGCCCTTTTGGTTGTGGGACCCATCCTTCCTAGAAAAAGTAAAGGATTGGTGGAAATCTAGTTCGGTTCACGGATGTAACTGTATGCACACCTTTCTAGTTACTTCGTCTAAAGGATCTTAAGCCACAAATAAAACAATGGAATAAATCATAATTTGGGCATGTTCAGAAATACCAGGAAATCCTGCAACCTCGCATGCAAAAGGTACAACAACAAATGATCACCCAAGGGCATTCAGGACCGCTAACAGTAGAGGAAGGACAACTCCTAACACAAATCAAGGAATGAAGAAAGCAGGAAGAGATACTCTGGAAAAAAAAATCCAGGGCTCGATGACTATGGGAAGGGGAGAGAAACAACTCATTTTTCTCACAAAGCCATGACCGAGCATAGGCAACATAACCATATATTTTCGCTTCTTGATGCGGAGGGGAACTGACTAGTCCAACATGAAGATATGGAAAACCTTCTGGTTGACCATTTTCATAACCTCCTGTCAGAACTGGGTTAGGATAAATCAAAATAAATCAAGCGCATTACAAGACATATCCCTCAATTGGTCAACAAAGACCAAAACCTAGCACTGATGAGGACCATCACTATCATGGATGAAGTTGAGGAGGTAGTTAAAGGCTTGGCAAAGAAAAAAAACCCAAGACCTGACAACTTCACTATAGGATTTTTTAAGGTGGCCTAGCCTATTTTGGGTAAGGATATCTTGGAAGTGGTTGAATAATCTTGACTATCTAGGCAGGTACATCCCACCCTTAACTCTACTTTTATAGCTTTGATTCTGAAAACAACTCATTCTGAAGATCCTCGGGAATTGAGACCTATTGTTTTATGTAATGTCATATATAAAAATATATCCACCATTATGGTCAATTGTCTTAAACTTCTTCTTCTTGCTCTAATTTATGCTTAGAAAACTGGTTTTGTCCAAGTTTTCAAAACTCTGGATGGAATTGTTATTGCCCAGGAGGAAATTCACTCTCTTAAGAGTATTAAATCTGACGGAATGATGATAAAATTGGACTTATCCAAAGCCTATGATCGTCTGAGTTGGTCTTTTTTGCTGGACATTTTAAAAGCCTTTGGTTTTGACCAGTGATGGATCTAATGGCTTTCCTCTCTTATTTTCTCCTTGGTATTCTAGATTCTCATCAATGGATCTCCTTCCCACACTTACAATGTGTCGAGAGGCCTATGTCAAGTTGACCTTATTTCACCCTTCCTCTTCATTCTGGAAACAAAAGGGATGGGAAGATATATAAAATCAGTTGTTCAAGCTTGCCATTTAAAATGTATGTGTCTGTGGGGCAATGACCTTCCCTTATCTCACCAATAATTTGTGGATGATATACTATTACTCTGTCAAGTCTCTCTTTGGGAAACAAGGGCTCTAAAATCCATATTGCAAGACTTTATGCAAGCTTCTGGTACTTAGATCAATAATGAGAAATAAAATATATTTTTCTTCAACACCCCGGTTCCTTCCCAATCCTTCCTGGCCTGGATTTTTGGATTCCACATTGGCTCCCTTCTGTCCAAATACCTGGGAATTCCCCTAGTGACTAATTCTCTTAGAACCTCATGTTTGAAAACCATCATTGAGCCCATCCAATCTTGGCTTCAAAAATGGTCTTATCGATCCCTTAACATTGCTATGTGGGTGGTTTCACTCAAGGTTGTGTTGCAATTGATCCCAATATATCAAATCTTAGGTTTAGCAACTTCTAAAAAAACATTCTCCAATATGTCAAATATCTTCAAACAATTCCTATGGCAAGGGGCTCAGGAAGCTAAAAAATGGGTGCTCCTTTCATGGAATGGGTTGACTAAACCTAAAATGGCTGGGGGGTTGGGTCTTTGGGATCCTTTTCTCCTAAACCAAGTAACGGGGAAAAAAATTTGGTGGCGACAGATTCAAGGTGGTACTGATCTTTGGAAGGTCATTTCAGGCTGGAAATATAACATACCCTCAACTACAAAGGAAAGAATGAGAAAGCATGGAACTCTAAGATGATCCTCAATTTGGAACTTATCTTTATAGAATAAAGATTTAATTCACAACCATACCTTCTGGGAAATCAGAGATGGGAGGAGAGCTCTATTCTGGCAATATTTGTGGCAACAATGGGAAACAATCTTGAGTCACCAGGATTTGGCTAAGGTCTTCCTTTCTAATAATAGACCCCACAACATGATGGTTAATCAATTTTAGGACCCAACCCTTGAGATTAAATGGAGATAGTGGAAAATGAAACAAGACTAACACAACCCTCCTGACTCAAATAAATGGGATGTGTTTGATTCCAAGCTATGCACTAGAAGGATTGCATCGTCAGAAAGATAGGATATTATTAGGTGGGACTATAAAAACAAAGGTATGTTCACCATAAAAGAATGTTACCAACTGGCAGCATAACAGCCTCTGGATCAGCATAATCCACTCTGGAGGAAAATATGGATGGAATAATTCTTGCCAAAAGTAACATAATTCATGTGGCTAGTGTGCAGTGGCAGGATTATCACCTGGGACCAATTACAGAGGAGAGGAATCCATGGGCCTTCTTTCTGCACTATGTGTGCCTCTTAGATTAAAACTATGGAGCATCTCCTGAAGTTATGCCCCTTTGTATCCCACCTCTGGAAAGATATAAATACTCTTTTTGGTCATCTAGTCTGAGATAATACTAGTATTAGATCCACCATTGGGAGTTGGAGGAAAGGAATTTTTTCCTGTCCTGTTGTAAATCGAGCCTGGTGTCTATCTCTGGGCTTTATTTTATGGGTAGTATGGAAGGAAAGGAACACAAGGATTTTCAAGGACTAGAAAATGTCACACATGGAAATTTGGAAAGGAATAGTCCAAAATGTAAGAGAAACTATACAGGTAGAGAAATGGCATTCTTATGATTGGAAGGTCACCCCCCAAGAAGCGCAAATATTGTCTACTCTCAACTTATCCCCAAAAATGCTAGCACCCTCATCCTGGAAGTTAAAGGTGCCTCCTAGTAAATCCCCTTATCACTTCTCCCGCCCCCCTGATGGGTTTCTCAAGCTTAACTTCGATGGGGCTTCCAAAGGTAATCTTGGAGATGTGGGGTTTGGAGGGGTCATTAGGGACTCGTAGTTCTAGGTTGTTCGAATATATGCTTTAGATTGTGGCATGGAAAGAAACAATGAAGCTGGATTTAATGTTGTTAAACATGGATTGATAATAGCTAGAAGGGAAGGGCTTAGAAAAATGGTGGTGGAAGGCGACTCTTCTCTGGTAATTGATACTATTAAAAATCTTAACTAGGGGTCCCAATGGGAAAAGATTAGTAAAAGTTAGAGGACTGCTCATTTGATACAAGATATTAGTGAACTTATTCAAGATTTCGAATATATCATCCCCTTGCATGTCCATTGCAATGGCAACAAAGTTGTGGACTTCTTAGGAAACTGGGGTTTTCTTCACCCGGGAATGAATATAGATAAGCCTTGGATAAGTGAGATTAGGGAAGAAGGAACGAGCCAATTGACTCACATTCTAAAACAGGACCGGGTTCCTAATCAGAATCCCCAATCGAGGTGCGAAACATTTGGACACCCGTTTAGGTTTGGCTGATATGATAGTGCATTTATTGGTTTGGGACGGTGGGTGGTATCCCCCATAGCTTACACGATTATTAACTATGATAACATAAAATGTCACATATCAAGGCAAATCTATGATGTGAAGGTTGGTAACCCTCGGTGCCTACATGTAGTGGGAGCGGAGGTGGATTTAAGACCATCTTTTCAATGTATAAACTCGGGTCCTCAGCTTCCTAGGGAGCCTAAGTTTAATGTTTATGGGTTTGTGACACTGGGAATGCGAGAGGTCTACCCATCTAGTGCATGTCTCATTTCGAGGTTGGTGTATAAAATATGGTATGTTATAATGCTATCTCTGTATCCTGGGTTGGGGAATGTTACTCGTGATAAGCCTCACATCTGGAGGGGAAAGGAAACACTAGTTGAATTAGTAGTTTCTGTGACTAGCAATATTGGCCTTCTTGATTATTTAATGTCGATTTGTATCTTTTTTGGCAACATCCTTTCTTGCATGGGCATGTTTACTAGTTTATGGTTTTTTCTCCTGATGTTTCCTCTACATGTTAATAATTGGGTTGTTGTTTTAAGCTTGAATTGCCTGGGCAAGCCCTATGGAGAGTAAGGGTTCTCGTAAATGAAAAAGGTTGAGTCTATGGATTCAGCGCTCAAGGGTGCATGGGGGCACCATTTTATTCTGGTGGTTCCTCCCACTCCCGAAGGGTTACTGTTTATGTATGCTTACCAACTCAGGTGGTGGAATTCTGAAGGGACACAGTGTTGTTTGGTGATTCATTTGTTTTTCTGGGCACGCATTAAATTAATGCTTGTATTTCAAGTGGTTATTTGTATAGATCATATTCTAGGTCCACCTACGTTGTATCCACTTCTGACCTCTGTATAGTGGGTTGGTTTATGAGCGCGGGAAGGTGGGAGATGGGTGAATAAAGGGGGCTCGACCTTGGCGAATATGATGAAGTCTCAAACTCATGGTGGAGCCTTGGGCCGAGGCAGAAGGGGTCACAGACACCAAGAAGGCAAAGGAAAAAAATTTGGTTTGTCTTTTAGTTGGAGTGCGTAGCAGAGCACTGCACAGTAGAGGATAGTACGACAGAGGGGTCAAAAAATAAACTCTGAGATTCTTCAGGCCACTGTTCAAGCATACTACGTAGGGACCTCATCGTAGGTGAGGCCATTGATCATGACTTGGGAGGCATAGTTGAATTCGAAAGTTGAGCTTGAACTACCCGCAGAAGATTATGGGGAGATAATCATGGACCCTTTGTACAGTCGCAACCATTTCACCCTATTTAGACAATCTTTCCATCTCTACTGGTTAATGAAATGCATAGTGGCCAAAGCGATGGTTGCGAACACAAAAACAACAACGCAAAATGAGGCTGAGATGAGCCTACGAGACATTAAAAAAGAGCTCCATCTAATTCAACTTCAGTGGCAGAATCAGAACACTCACCTAGGCTGCATTGAGTGGCATATCCCATGTCTTCCACAATCTGAATTGCCAAGATCAAGTGCTAAAGATCCTACTCCAGTGGAATTATCAGATGATTAGCTGGTCAAAGTTATACCTATTAATTTTGGCTTAATTTAGGTTGTATATGTTGGGTAGCATTTTGTTTTCAATGTTATGCTTACAAGTTGGTTTCCAGACTATCATCCATATAAGGCTTGGTTAAATAGACTCAAACTATTCATGTTTTGGATGGCTTATAATGTGATTTAGTGGCCAACAGACCTAGTTTCCCATTGAACGGGCTGAGGCCACTGAATGACTTATATATTTGTAACCTGCCTATTTATAAATGAATGAATGAAAGGTACTAATAAGCTTACAAAAAAAAATCATTTCCACTAATATGCGTCACCCTGCACCCAATTTCAAGAAACAAGTGGAACTTGGTTTTTTGTTTGTCAAGCTTCATAACTAGAACTACATTGTTGTTCAACATATTATATACACACTTAAAAAACCAACAATGCAGAGTGACATGACTAATTAATTCACTAGTTTCATTCTAAGAAGTGGTTGAGAAGTGGCTAATCAATACACTAGTTTATGTCTTCATGTGATTAGTTCTAATTTTTCCTAAATAGTCTAACTTCATATGATTTTTTATAACATAGTTTGAATCATTCAATTGATTATGTTGTCCCTCTATATTTCACTTGATTATGTTTTCCCTCTATGCTTCACTTAGATACAACATATCAAATTATATGAATGATGTGGGATATCCAATATGGTGGGAAACCATGGAGCACAATGCACTTTAATAAATCTACCACATGGATAGGTAAGACATTAAGATAGTGTTTGGAAATTTCAATCTAAAGTTCCTCTATGTCATAAATTCATTAAATTGATGATTAAAGATTGTATGAAGGATTAAATGGTCAACAAATTAGTAGGGAATAGGTATTGAATTGTCCTAAATGTGTGGTTACTTAGGTGAATTATATAGATTATAATTACATGCAAATAAAATAAAGAAATTAAGATTATGTAATATTTTGTAGTGCATGTTGTTTTTAAACAAAGATGAAAATTTTTCAAATAAATTTTGGATTGAAATGAAATTGATTAATAACTGTGATAATTTTATAACTCTTACTCATTGAAAAAATATTTTTTCCCATATAATATTTATTTATTTTAATATTTTTTATAATTTTAAATTTAATTAGATTTCAAAAAGTATATAACGATTTATGAACATTTTTACGATCTATATTATACCAAGCATGGTCACGCTTTGACCTTGGGAAGGAAAAATGGATGAATAGAGTAGGGAAAGGCATTTTGTAAGGAAGGTCAAATGGCTTTAATGAAGCAAACTACATTCAATTACATCTTGGGTATATAAATAAAAAGTACCCTCATTGCGAATGAAAAACAACCTCGTTGCGAAGGTGTTGAAGTATGGTTCCTCTTACTAATAATAAAAACGAAAAATGACAAATTCGGATGACCCAGGGCGATCAACTGAAAGTCATAATCAAGTGAAATTCACAACAGCACAAGACAACATGGTTTGTAAAACTCTAAAAGTACACAAATTTTGAAATATAAAAAATATGTTACAAATACTTTATTATTTCTTATTTTTAAAATTATTAATAAATAAAAAATAGAATTTAATATTTCATAAATTATAGGATAAATAGTTTACGAATAAAAACAAGCCGAACTTTACTAAAAAGATGTTTGGAGTATATCTCATAAAAATAATTTTCAAACCTTTATTTATATACAATCTCACAGTTTGGAAGCTTTCTAATCTCACAGTTTGGAAGCTTTTTAAGTTCTCCTATTCGACATGGCAACGATTTTAGCTTTCGACAACCGTTAAGATACAAGAGTTGAAGGTCTGAAAGATCACCAATCTCTTCATAGATATCTGCAATGTCAGTGGAACTCAACTTGAGAAATTCAAGTCGTCTCAATTGCCACAATGAGGTTGACAATGATTTTATGGTCGTGCCATGAAAATCCAATGCCCTTAATGAGGAGAGGTTGAGTAAAAATGCTTCTGGAATTTCTTTCAATCCCTTATTCACTCCCAACTCTAAAGAAACTAGTTTGGGACAACCCAATTCTTTTGCCGGTAAAGACTTTATATCATTTAGTAAAACTGATATTCGCCTGCAATCATCCGAATTTGGAATGTCAGGGAAATGTTGAAGACATTGACCTACCCTCAATACATAATTCTCCTGGTTCTCGCCAATATAGATTGCCATATCATGGACAACATCGTGAACTCTAATGACACCGTCTTCCACCCAAAATAAACAACTATTTTCAAGTAACTTCACATAGCTTTCCCCGGTCTTTAATACATACTCATACTCCGCATCTTCTTTCGTCTTAACTAGGCATTCTGATATCCATGCTTGCACCATCATCCCCACCAGCATTCCAGCGTCTTCACTGAACATGCCACAATAAAAAAAACAACTTCTCAAATTAGCATCGGGCAGACTATCGTAACTCCATCTCAATCGTTGATACAATTCTCGATCAATTCGTGGATGAGTAATTGGAAAATTTAAATCCATTTTTCGCATCTGCTTTAAAGCAAGCTTCCACTCATCTACAGCTGTGTTGCCCATCATTGTTGAGGCTATTACCTTTATTGCCAATGGCAACCCTTTTCACTCCTCGGCCACCTGTCATGCAGTATTTTCTATATCCTTTGGAACATAGCCGTCTTCAAAAGATACTCTCAAAAACAACTCCCACGCCTACTCGCTTCATAGGGGTTGTATTTCCATGAACTCTTTTGCATTCATTTCTCGAATTAGATCTTTATTTCGAGTTGTGAAGACAACTTTGCTTCCTTTATTCTTCCCAAATTGTGCCCCCCACATGTCGTCTAAAGACCAAAAGGAATTTCTTGGTCTTCAGATATGCACAGAGCTTCATCTTCCCATGTCAGCGGAACAATTGGTGAGATCTAAATGAATTGCAGAAGCAATATCATTTTGCATCTGCAGAATTAGAAAGTCATCTTCCCATGTCAGCGGAACAATTGGTGAGGTCTAAATGAA
Source organism: Pinus taeda (assembly GCA_000404065.3). Taxonomy (NCBI): domain Eukaryota; kingdom Viridiplantae; phylum Streptophyta; class Pinopsida; order Pinales; family Pinaceae; genus Pinus; species Pinus taeda. The sequence goes on from APFE030849969.1 coordinate 78,801, forward strand.
TTGCAGAAGCAATATCATTTTGGATCTGAAGAATTAGAAACTGAGCCACTGTAACCCAAATTACATGATAAAAAGCATAACTAACCTTGTAGGTTTTGTGTTGGAAGTTTGACAATGAATTATGTAAAATTGGGTAAAAAATGTAACTAGTTAGTTCTATACTAAAATAGCAGTTATATAATGGAGGAGGCTAGTATAAAACTAGTGAATGCCCAAGAAATGTAATCATGGAGAATCATTGTTGAATTAATAGAGATTCCAATCCTTTGCCCAGTGGATATTTCTTTGACGCCTTGTCAAGGTTTTACCACGTAAACCCTGTGTGTTTATGCGTGTGTTTGGTTTCAGTTTCTTTTCTTGGTCAATGTATAGCTGAATGTGTGTATTTTCTTTTCTCATTATTTCCCTATTCTAACAAAAAATGGTATCAGAGCGAGTTGGAAGCGAATGTTTGTGAAAAGAAAAACAAAGGGCTGCGTAAAACCATCGAGGAAGGAAGCCAGAGCTGGCAAGACTGCATGCTCGCTGGTGGAGTTGTTGTTGGCTTGGAAAGTTGCGTGCTAGTCGAGGAAGCAAGAGCCCGAGGAGCATGTAACCAACATCCTGTGTCTTTTTCTCCATAAGAGTTGTGTGCTATCCAGCCTTGTGTGCAGCGTAAAACCCTGTGTGTTTTGCTCCTGCCGCCAGAGCTTGAAGGTTGCCACCTGAGCACTTTGTGTTGCAGCTAGAGGAACCTGTGTCTCTGTGTCCAGAACTAGCATGCTGCGTGAGGAGGAACCGTGGAGCAGTTACAGCTCTGCGTGTAAAATCAAGCTCCTGTGTGGTGCGTGCGTTGAGGTGCATGCGTGCTACCTGCGTGATTTGCCTGTGTGATACCTACTAGAACCAGGCATAGTCTGCATGAGGACCTATGTATGAAAGGAGCCCTGCATGGTTGTAAGAAGCCCATTTTCTTGCATGTTGCTTGCATGATTTGCCTGTGTGCTACTTGCTAGAACCAGGCAGAGTCTGCATAAGGAGCACGCAGAGTGTGCCAGTTTTTTGTTTACTAGCAGGAAGCCTGTCTGCAGAAATCCTGTTTGAGTCGAAAGCCTGTCTGATCCACTGAATTTTTCTGTGTGCTGGAGCAGATAGGAAGTGTGTACTGAACCTGTGTGATCCGCTGAATTCTCTGTGTGCTGGAGTAGAGAGGAAGTGTGTGTTGAAGAAGAAACACTGCCCTGCGTGCTGCCAAAACCTGATCAGCAAACATGGATCTGGGTATTTTCTAACAAAAAAAAATTGTCTCGGAAATTTTTCTTTTTCCCCATAAAGTAAATAAAAGGGTGGACGTGAGTAAATTGAAGGAAAAAATGATAGTATTTTTTTTTAAATTGAAAGAAAGAAAATAATTTCTTGTTCAAAGGGTTTTTTCTAGTTAAATTGAAAAAAAATTCTTGGCGAAATAAGGAAATATAAACCCTAGTTGAAAGACTAAAGATTGAAACCCTAGACTGAAAGAATGAAACCCTAGGAGGAAAAATAGAAAAATGGCGAAGATGTCGAATGCAAAATTCCAGGTGGAGAAATTCACCGGAAAGAGCAATTTTTCTCTTTGGAAACTAAAATTTAGGGATCTGCTTGTGCAACAAGGGTTGCACAAGGCATTAGACAGGGCAATTAAGAAACCTGCAACCATGACTACTTCAGACTAGGAGGACTTGGATGCCCGAGATCTCAGTACCATCCGGTTATGCCTGGCAGATGAAGCTCTCTTCGATATTGTTGAAGAGACTACAGCTTCAGGATTGTGGGGAAAACTGGAAAAACTCTATATGACAAAGTCATTAACCAACATAATTTATCTGAAAAGATAATTATACAGTCTTCGAATGAAAGAAGGTTCAAACGTTGCAGAACATTTGAATGTTTTTAATACACTTATATGTCAATTAACAGATATGGAAGTTAAAATTCGGGAAGAAGATAAAGCCATAACCTTGCTGTGTTCCCTGCCTGAGTCATGGGATCACCTCGTAACTTCAATCAGCTTGAGCACTACTGATTCTTTGAAGTTTGAATCAGTCGTGGGAGCTCTCCTATCTGAAAAGGTACGAAGGAAATCCAATACTAAAACAACTGCATTAGAAGCCATGGTAGCTAGAGGACGCTCAAAAGAAAGAGGAGAAAAACCAAGGGGGTCTTCCTGATCAAAATCGCAAGGAAAGAAGTGTAAGGAATAATGTTGGAACTACAATAAAATTGGACACTTGAAGAAAGACGGTTGGAAACGAAAGGAATCTGATAACCTGAAGAAGGAGGAGAATCAGGTCGATTTAGGTATGATAGATGAAGTTTTATCTGCTGAAGAATTATGTATGATAGATGAAACTTCACCTGAATGTAATGTCTCTTAGGGTTTAGATAGCTGGTTGTTAGACTCTGGTGCTTCTCATCACATGTTCCCACATAGAAATTGGTTTACCTCGTATGAATATGTAAACGGTAGTTCTGTGTTTATGGGTAATAATGTGTCATGTCAGATTGTTGGGATAGGAATATCAGGATTAAGATGTATGATAACACAATTAGAACATTAACTAGTGTTAGACATGTACCTGATTTGAAGAAAAATTTGATTTCTTTGGGAGTGTTGGATTCATATGGTTATAAGTTTACAGGTCAGGATGGCATCTTGAAAGTCTCTAAAGGATCCTTAGTGGTTATGAAAGCAGAAAAGGTCAGAAATATTCACAAGTTAAAAGGAAGTACTCAGGTCAGTGAAGCAACAATTACATCAAAAAAGGAAGAAGCAGGTACTCGTCTATGGCATCAACGATTAGGTCATATGAGTGAGAAAGGTCTTCAGATACTGATGAAATGTAAATCTCTTCCCAATCTGAAATCCTTGACGTTAGATTTCTGTAAACATTGTGTGTATGGAAAATAGTGTAAACAGTGATTTAAAGTTGGAAATCATAATAGTAACGATATTTTAGACTATATTCTTTCTGACCTGTGGGGACCATCCCCTGTTGTGTCATATGGAGGTTCTCTATATTTTTTAACATTTATTGATTATTTCTCCCATAAAGTTTGGATCTTTATGCTAAAAAGGAAAGCTGATGTATTCAATGTCTTTAAACAATCTAAAGCAATGGTAGAGAAAAGAACATGCAAATCTATTGAATGTTTAAGAATTGACAATGGTGGTGAGTTCACTTCAATTGAATTTGAACAATACTGTAAGGATGAGGGAATTATTAGACACGAAACTGTTTTTTATACTCCTCAGCAAAATGGTGTTGCTGAGCGTATGAATCAGACTCTTATGGAAAGAGCCAGAAGCATGATCAACAATGCTAACTTGCAAAATGAGTTGTGGGTAGAAGCAGTATCTACTACTTGTTATGTAGTTAAAAGATCACCTTCAATAGAAATTAATTGTAAAATTCCTGAAAAAGTTTGGACAGGTCGGTCTTGTGATTATTCACATTTGAGGATATTTGGTTGTGATGCTTATTCTCTTATTCCTAAAAATCAACGTTCAAAATTAGATCCAAAATCGAAGTGTTATGTCTTTGTTGGGTATGACTATGTAGTGAAAGGATACAGGTTGTGGGATGCTACATTGCGGAAGATAGTCATTAGTCGAGATGTAACATTTGATGAATCTTCTCTTTTAAAATCAAATGTTGAAAGAATTGAACAGGAGCAGGTATCGCCAAATCAACGAGTTCAGTTGGAGGCTAGACCTTTTGGTGACAGTAAAAAGGAAGGAGAGACTTCTGGAGAAAAAGGTGTTGAAGACACAAAGGAAGCCGTTAGAGCTTCTGAACCAGTTCAAGTTTCTAAACCAGTTCAGCAAGCAGTCGCTCTAAGAAGGTCTACAAGGGAAAGAAAAACTCCCAAAAGGTATGAAGATTCTGATTCATCTTTTGCTTTTATTACTGAAGATGGGGAACCTTCTTGCTATCAGGAAGCAGTAGATGATACAGATAGCGAAAAATGGAAAATGGATATGGAAGAAGAGATGGATTCCTTAGCCAAGAACAATACCTGGGATCTTGTAGAACTTCCTGAAGGGAGAAGTGTTGTTGGATGCAAGTGGGTCTTTAAACTGAAACAGAAAGTTGATGGAAGTATCGAAAGGTATAAGGCGGTAGCAAAAGGGTATTCTCAGGTTGAAGGTATAGACTTTCATGAGATTTTTTCTCCAGTTGTAAAACTTGTTTCTGTCATACTGTGTTGGCACTAACTGCGTTACTTAATCTTGAGTTAGAACAGTTAGATGTTAAAACATCTTTTCTACATGGTGATTTGAATGAAGAGATATATATGGAACAACCAGAAAGTTTTGTACAAGGTCGCAGCAAAAGATTAGTTTGTAAGCTCATGAAATCATTGTATGGTCTGAGGCAGTCTCCCAGACAATGGTAGAAGAAGTTTGATTCTTTCATGGTGAGCCAGAACTTTATAAGAAGTGAGTATGATCATTGTGTATGCTTCAAAAGTTTCAATGGCATATTCATTATCTTAGCTTTGTATGTTAACGATATGCTTATTCCAAGCAAAAGCATGGAAGAAATCAACAGGTTAAAGGCTCAACTCTCTAGGATGTTTGATATGAAGGATCTTGGAGCAGCATAACATATCCTGGGCATGGAGATACACAGAGATAGGAAAAATGGCAAGCTTTGGTTATCACAGCAAAAGTATGTGGAGAAAGTACTTGAAAAGTTCTCTATGAACAATGTGAAACCTGTTAATGTTCCACTAGCTTCCCATTTTAATATTTCTTCGGTTTTGAGTCCTAGAGCTGATGAAGAAAAGCAGTTTATGTCTCGTGTACCATATGCAAATGATGTAGGCAACTTAATGTATGCGATGGTATCTACAAGACCTAACATTTCACATGGAGTTGGAGTTATCAATAGGTTCATGGAAAATCCAGGTAAAGAACATTGGCAAGCAGTAAAATGTGTGCTTCCATATCTAAGAGGCACAAGTGACCATTGCATCGTCTTTAATGGTAGTGAAGGATTAGTCTGCGGAATGTAGATGTTGACTATGCAGGTGATTTGGACAAAAGAATATCTACTACAGGTTATGTCTTTACTCTTGTAGGGGGAGCAATTATTTGGATGTCAAAGCTTCAAGAAACAGTTGCATTGTCCACTACCAAAGCTGAATATATAGCTGCTTCAAATGCCAATAAAGAAGCAATTTGGTTAAAGGGTCTGCTCGATGAGATTGGAAGGTCGCAGGAGAAAGTGAATGTACTTTGTGACAGTCAAAGTGCTATTCACTTGGCTACAAATCCTGCTTATCACAATAGAACCAAGCACATTGATGTAAGGTATCATTTTCTAAGACATGTGATCGATGGCAGAAAAGTAGCTCTTCAAAAGGTCCATACGTGAGAGAATTGTGCAAACATATTCACAAAGCTAGTTACAGTTGAGAAATTGCGATGGTGTTTAGCTTCTCTTGGCTTGCAGAAAAGATGATGAATGGGCATGGGCAAGGGATTAAGAAAATTGTTGTCTAAGGTGGAGTTTGTTGGATGTTTGACAACGAATTATGTAAAATTCGGTAAAAAATGTAACTAGTTAGTTCTATATCTAAATAGTAGTTATGTAATGGAGGAGGCTGGTATAAAACTAGTGAATTCCCGAGAAATGTAATCATGGAGAATCATTGTTGAATTAATAGAGATTCCAATCCCTTGACCCGTGGATGTTTCCTTGACACCCTGTCAAGGTTTTACCACGTAAGTCTTGTGTGTTTATGTGTGTGTTTGGTTTCAGTTTCTTCTCTTGGTCAATGTATAACTGAATATGTGTTGTTTCTTTTCTAATTATTTCCCTATTCTAACAACATGTTGTAGATTTTGTTAAGCAATGTTGTTTTTCCCACACCACCCATACCGTATACACCAATAATGCGAACTTGGGGAGATTCCAAAATTCATCTCTGTAGTTGTGCCTTGGCTAATTTTATTTCCAATCTGACCAATTCGGTGTCGGGTTCATCCTGAAGTGGTACGCCTGGTTGTTGTTGTGTAGAGGATGCAATCTGCTGAGCACTGTAAAACATGGAAAAATCGGTTCTAAGCTGATTATGGAGCTCAAGAATAGTTGTGTTCCACTGTCAGATTTGCTTGAAGACATTGGGCTTACACACGAGGCACTCAATACACTACTGTAGCCACGGGCGTTGTGAGCGATGCATCAACTCTCTGGCCTCTCCAAATTTGTGTTGCATCCTTAGCAAACAGTTCTTCAAAGAATCTGGTGCCTCTCTCTTCCGATTTTGAAATTGAGAATTGATGTCAAGCAAGAGGTCCTTCATACGATTTAACTGCTCTTCCAGAAGCTCATGATTGCCATCTAAGTGAATTACATTGTTTATCTATTGGATGACTTGTTGGATGATTGGAACAAAAATAACGCTGCTAATAGTGTTACCTGCGGTTTCTGTTACAATATCCATTGCTTGTACCAATAGCAAGTGAGATCAGAGAAGCGTAGCAGATGAAATTAGAGCAGAATAGAATAGAGTATGGATTAAAAAAACAAACACGAAACAAAACCGACCAGCAGATTGTGAATATAAGAAGAACTAGCAAACATTAACAGAAAGAAATGTCTATCTGACCTGAAGTCTCTCATGAGTTATTCAACGTGAGATGCTAAAATTCATTTAATATGGGAGACCAACCTAAGACGATGATGTTAGGTCACTTGAAGTGCAACTATAAACTTAATAATGGACTTTGATTTTGGGTCAGGGTCTAGTTGTAAAGTTAAAAAATCAATGTTGATTTTGTTGTTGAGAGTTTTCTAGACGAATTAAAGAGAGCATACAAAATGGAATCAATTAAAATGACCTTATCCTTAAAATCACGGGTCCTTTGTGTTCAACGATACAATGAGCAAGTACTGTGTGGTTTAATGGTAAGTTTATTTGGGCGAAGGTCAAGAGACCATGGTTCAAATCTCATTGAGTACATGACCTGTTGTGGTGACGGCTCAAGAGCAGATTCCCCCGCCTTGGTGGCACGAGATTTTAGGTGTTGCACCTAGTCACTGAGCTGCTCCCATCACTGAGATGCTCCCATCACCATGCTGCAACTCATCATCACGCTGCACCACACTATCATGTTGTACTTCATCATCTCGGTGGTGCACCAAAATATCACTAAGATGTTCTCAACATCATTGATGTCACCTACATCATGTTAGTCCTTGAAACAGTCAACAATTCAAAGACCAAGAAAGGTTTCAGCACTGCCACTGATTAGTTCAGTCCTTAAAGTTCTATGCTGTTGTCTATGGCCTACGACCTAGCTCAACAACAAGATAGGTTTACACATAGCACCCAAATATTACTACCTTTGAATAGCAGTGTGTCTTCTAATCTTATCCAAAGAGATCATTTTAGACAAACTTGTTTGACCTTCTCTTTGAGGCTGCACCAGACCTTAAATCAACCTTATTAAGCATAGTCAAATCCCACATTGTCTAGGTTCCTTCTTGCTGTAGATTACATGTATTTATTTTGTTGTGGCTAGGTCTCTATAGACTATGGATCAGAGCTTCTTTTGGGTAGCAGATAGGAGTTCCTCTAGGCTCTAGATCTGGCCTCTCTTTGCTACATTTAAGCCTCCTTTGAATGAGGTCAGATTTCCCCACCATTGAAGCTAGATTTACTATTGATAGGGCTCTCCTTCAACTGCATTTATCTTCTTCTTTACAGCAGATTAGTGACCTTTAGATGACTGCGTCTTACTCTCCTCTAGGACTGAGTATAGGAGCTTTCTTAGGACAGTGGACTGTAGCTTTCCTTATACAATATATGAGAATCTAATTACTGTGTAATTAAGGACCTTCATGGACTATGTATTGAGCCTCCCTTTAACTGTGACTTACATCATCTTATAGCTGCATTTAGAACCTCCTTTCTCTGTGGAATTAAGTTTCTTCTAGATTGCATAGAAGTGCCTCCCCTTGCTACATCAGATCATCATTGACCGCGATCAAGGGAAACTTTAAATGCTATGGCTAGGGCACCCTTAAATTCTTCGGATATAAGTTTCCTCCAGTTGCATATATAACCCTCATTACTATGGCTAGGGCGCCATCCTTATTGCAGCTAGGGCATCATCTTTACTATGGCTAGGGCATCATCTTTACTTAGGCCAGCATATATTCTTAGTGTCTCTCTTCCACCAAAACCCAAAGATGTGGAGAAGAGGATATCAAATGAAGAGTGTGTGTGTCTAAATGACTTGAAGACCTTTTCTTTTTATAGTAAAACATTGGGGTTGAATAGACATGAATGTTGGGCTTTTGAGCCTACATAAGTTGTCGGCCAACATTGATAATTTTTCCATAATCAAAATAAATTCATATCTCCATAAATACTTATCGGAATCAGATGATATTTAGATCAATCCTACACCTCTTGATGAGAGGAATCTAGGAAAAATATCAGTAGTCACAAATAAGGTGATCCACATGGATTTTAGCCCTAGTTGCCAATTTTAACACTTTCACTCTGATGACCTGTCTTTATCCCTCACTGTGTTTTTCCCTTTTACTGTACATTTCTATCCTTTTACTGTGTATTTCAACAGTAAATTCTTTTGTTTTTATGTGTATCAGCATCAGGAAGTGGATATTGATCAAGTCTCTGTATGTTTCATTTCTTTGTCTTCTAACTACATCTTCGATCTGGTTCCTCTATTTTGATTTTCAATGCTCTGTATAAGTGTTTTCTTCTCGAATTTATGTGTAATTGTCTTCATCTTTTGAATATAGGCTTTTAACAGGTTTCTTGTCGATTCTTGGAGTAAACAAGTTCTGCGACTAGTATCAGAACTATTTATCCAAGCTCTGTTCTTTGACTAACTACCTGCAAAACTCAACAATAATTAAAAAAACATCGAACAACTAGAAAGGAACTTGATGGATTTATTTACACAGGGATGCTTGGGGAGGGGTCATGGCAGTGTTTTCGACGTAAATGGATGTGGAATTGCGTCACAGAGGTTCAGGGTGGCACTGAAGGGTTTAACGATTTTATACTGTGAAATGGGAAAAAGGCACAAAAACAAAGGTTTTTGGGGTTTTAAGCTTAACAGGCACATTTTTGAATATGGTGTGAAATTTCATATTTACGAATCGTAGGCAGTTTATTGAGTTTGCGAGGAGGTGGTATTAAGGGTCATCACACCGCTTATGAGGCGAAGGCAGTTTTTAGGAGGGGTCACCTGATGTACTCTAAAGCGTGACACATAGCCATCGGGGGGTTAGGGGAAACTACTTTATCAAGTGGGTAACGTTCAGCCATTGGGCGCAACCGATATGGCTGTGGAGCATTGGCTTTAGCGGATGTTGATCAGACGACAACCGGGCAAGGGAAACACGTGGTTATAAAATCTTGGGTTTAGGAGGGGCCCAACACTTTAATCTTCAGAGGTATCGATTTATTTAGGAATTAATCACGAGTTAATAATATCGGGTAGGGATTAATAAGGGAGTTTAACTCTTTCAATAAAGGTCAGGCATTGAGTGAGGCCGATACGGTTGCACATTGTTGGATTAGGGCACAGTTGATCAGACGATGGTTAGGTCGTGAAATAGTAGGGAGGAAATGTACGGAGGATTGGGGGGGCGGCGGCGAAGCTTTAATCAGAAGTGATTTGGGTTTATTTAGGGTTAATGGGGGATTTATTTGCTTTGTCGAGATAAGGGGTAAATGTATTAGTTTCTATTAAAACTAAGGGTTGGGGGTATTTACATAGGGATTTAGTTAATATATGGGAAAAGGGTTATATTGAGAATTATATAAGAAAGTTAATAATTAATATGAAATGTGATGGGCAGAGTGGTTTTTTCCTAAGTAAAAAGGTATAAAGTATGCATTTCAATCACTTTTCTTTATACTTATGTTAAAAGGTTTTTTGTGGGTTTTTGAGTGAAATGGATTTACATGGGGGGTTTTCACTTTTCCTAGGAAAATTAGGAAAAAGGGGTTTTCTTAGGGTGACGAGGCGAAATGGATTGTATGAAGGGGAAATGATTTTAGGAAGGGGATTCTAGCACTTGTGTCCATAAGTCATTAAGTCGAGGGTCTGTTCCCACCAAAAGTCAAAGGAATGCTCTGAGACTCTTTGACTTGTAGGCTTTAAAAGTATTAGAACATACTTGTAGATATGAAATTAGTAAGTAAAGGGGAAAAGTGAATGAGGGGGAGTTAATCATATGAACTTGTAAACCTTTTCCTTTGCTTCCATAGTTGACCATACATGTCGAAATATGTGTATAAGCATGATGTATGTGTTTCGATCCAATTAACTTTATAGTTCAGCAACCTTTATTCTACTTACCCATTTCTTACCTCTAACATATTTTCTTCATTTCTTTGGGTGCATTTAGGCTAGCAAACCCTTATTCATCTATTTTTCTGTTGAAAATTAATCTATCTATTTCTAACCTTATATCATCCAAGGGCTCAGATTAAGCTTATCAGCTCCTTTTATTTTCTCTACCTAACTATGATCTATCAAGATTAAATTGTTTGGTAAGATTTTATTCTCTAACTATAAACATAAAATTCCGAGCATGAAAGAACCAATATTCAACAGTTTGATTATCATGGATTGTGGAATGAATAACAAGTTGCACACAATCATTACTATGCATAAAAGTAAATAGTAGTGGCATTTAGACTTGCACACTTTCATGGTCTCTTTTTTTTTTTTGGTTCATTTATTTTCATTTTCTTTTTTTGACCTTCTCTTATTCTTTTGTCCTTCTATTTTTCTTTTAGGACATACCCTCTTTACATTTTTTAATTTTTATAGTATGGGAAACATTTGCAGAAAGCAAAGATATGTACAATATTACAAGGCTTAACCTTAGTCATTCAAAATTATGACTCATATTGGTATAGGAACCTAATAATGGCTCCACTTGGGGATGCCATTTCCTTGTGAAATGTCAAGAACTTTAGAGATCAGTAGCCTTTGAATTTTTGTTGAGGCTGCCTTCCAAAGTGTCCTTCTATGAATCTGTATTATTGATACTTATGATAGTGAATATTTTAAAGCTTAGGGCCTTCCCTTCAAGCTTCAACCTTAAATATCACCATCCAATCCAAACTAGACTTTCTAAAATAGAATATGTAAAAATGAAAATTAGTAACTAGGTTCAAAGTAATGTTTCAACATTCGAACATTCACTAGCCCACCTTCTGCATCTGTACCATCAATTTCTCTCAAGAAGAAAGCATTATTTCCTCTATAAGCATAAATGACATAGGGACCTTTCCATAGGAAATCAATTTTCCCATGTTTTCCTTTATCTTCCCTCCTTGAGTCCCACTTGATCACTTTGTCACCAATGTAGAAATCTTTAGCCTTGGTTCTCTTATCAAAAATCATCTTAATCTTTTCTTTCACAACTTGAGACTTGATATAGACCTCTTCTCTTGTTTGTTGTAGATGAATATTTTGGTTATTTCTTCTTTGGATACTATTTGGTTCAACTTATATTTCTTGAAGCATATTCATAATTGGTACTCCAAAAGAGGATGGAAAGACATCTTCCATTCCATAAACTAGTTGATAGGGAGAAGTACCAATTGATTTCTTAGTAGTCAATATGTTTGCCCATAAGGCATTGACTAGATTTTTATTCCAATTTTTCTTATTGTCCTCTAGTAACTTCTTGATGATGTTTACTAGGTTTTTTTTAGGATTCTACCAATCCATTACCTTAAGGGTAATATGTTGTGGAATGGCCAAGGTTGATATGGCATTTATTGCAGAAATATATCATTCTTTTGGATTTAAAGGTTGTTGCATTATCAGTAATGAACTTAGTTGGACATCCAAATCTTGATAGGATATTGGTTTCTAGGAGGGTTATGATAACAATATTTGTGGCTTTCCTTGAAGGTATGGCCTCTATCCATTTTGTAAAGTAGTCTGTGGCTGTGAGGATCTATTTGTGTTGGGCAGAGGAGGGTGGGTAAATTTCACCAATGAAGTCTAGACCCCATTGTTGAAAAGGTAATTCAGCAGAGATTGGCTTGAGGGGTAAAGGTAAGAGCTTTTTCTTCCCCTCAAAAATTTCACATATCTGACAGGAGGTCACATACATTTTGACAACAGCAAACAAGGTAGGCCAGTAGAAACCAGCTCTAAGGATTTTATCTATAGTAGTCTTCCAGTAAAAGATGTCCTCCATAGTCACCCGCATGAAGCTCTTGTAAAACTTTGTCAAATTCTTCTTTTAATAAGAAATTGAGAAGAATACCTTCATCATCTCTCCAAAACAAAACATTGTCTAATATACAAAGTCTTAAGGATTTCATCTTCAAAAACCTGCTTTTAGTCCTAGATAATTTAGGAGGAGCTTGTAAATTCAGTAAAACATATATAATATCAGCATACCAAGGTGATTCAAGAAAGGCCTGGTTTATTAGTGGAGTGGCCACCTCCTCTTCATTATCTATTGCTGTAATAAAGTTTATATCCAAGGCTTAACAATTCGATTCAGCCATGAGCTTGGCTAAACCTTGGCCCTTGATTAACTTTGTAGGTTTGATTTCTATATCATACTCTAAAATAGTAGCAATCCACTTTCCCATCTTTCCATCAAGACCATCCAGAGTCGGGATGTCTTTTACTATTGAATTAGGAATGTAGGCTACTATGTGAGAATATAAGATGTATACCCTAAAATCCTTAATGGCTTTGACCAAAGCTAGGGTCTCTTTTTCCATTATGTTTTATTTCAAGGGGGCATCTCTCAGGGCTTTGCTAAAGGAAGAAATGGGTTGTTCATGGCCCTAGTCATTTTTCTATAATAGGACAACAGCTATTGTGTGCTCGGAAGAAAAGGAAAACAAGATGAAATCTCTGTCAAATTTAGGACTGATTAATACAGGTGTTTTAGTTAAGGCTAGTTTGATGTCTTCAAAGGATTTCTTAGCCTCAATAGTGCATTTTATGGTGGAGTCCTTTTTAAGCATGTTTTTTAGTGGTCTAATTAATTCTACTAGATTAGATATAAATCTTCTAAGAAAAATTATTTTTCCTAAGAAAGCTTGTAATTCTCTAATGTTCCTGGGGTGTCTTATTTGTAAGATGGCTTCTATTCTTGCAGACTCTATTCTTATACCATATTTTGAAATTATGTGACCTAACAACTTTCCTTCCTCTAACCAAACAAGGACTTTTTGGGGTTGAAGAAGATTCCAAACTTCCTACATTTACTAAAAACTTGCCTTAGATGATCCAAATGTTGATTGTTAGACTTTGATAAAATAGTAATATCATCTATATATATCACAAGTAAATCATGAATTTCTTTAGCGAAGCCTATATCCATAGCCCTCTGGAAAGTTACTCCTGCATTCATTAGCCCAAAAGGAATTTTCACATACATAAAAGTGGCCCAAGGAGTAGTAAAGGCAGTTTTGGGTTGGTCATCTGGATGAACTAAGATTTAATTATAACCAGAAAACCCATCCAACAATGAGATTATGGTTGATCCAAATACTCTCTGTAAAATGTGATCCATTTTGGGGAGAGGGTAATTGTCTTTAAGTGACACTTTGTGAGGTTTCTGAGATCCACACAGAGTCTGATCTCACCAGTTTTCTTTCTAGCTAGCACCAAGTTTGAGACCCAATCATAAAATCTGATTGGTGCAATTATTTTGGCATCATACATCCTCTGAATTCCTTTTTCAATTGTAGGTAATAAGACATGATTGATCCTTCTTAGTTTTTGTTTGAAATGGTTTTGATTTTATTTAATAGGAATTATGTGTTGGATGATGGTTGTGTCATACGATTTAGCGTCCTCGTAACTCCAAGCAAAAACATCCCTGAATTCTTTCAAAAAATCAATGTATTTCACTATTCCAGTCGGAGGTAATGATTTTGAAAGTTTGATCAGTTTAGGATTTTCATCAGTGCCTATATTACATTCATCTATATCAGACATTAATGGTTCCATTTTAGGTTTCCTAGGAATATCATTTGAATCAAATAAATCTTCTAGAGGGGTTAATCCCTTTGGTAAGAAGTTATCCTTGAGATTAATTCCTTCGATTTCTTCATTGATTATTTCATCAATCTCCATTAGCTCTAAGTTATCTACAACTAATTTGGTAAATTAGTTGGGTTAAGTCTATCTATTTCATCATCTTCTATCTCATTTATTTCTATCATATCCTTAGTGTCAGTATCTATGGATGTATCAGTATCCATATTATTATTTACAAATTCTTCTTCTCAAAGTAAAAAGGTATTTATCTGTTTATCATTAGAAAATATTTTCCATTTCTTCAAATTATCTGGAATTGCAGGTTTGTGCCTAACTTCAGCAGTGTACTAATAGTTAGCTTGGAAGGGTAATTTACAAGTGTTGGCAAACATTGCTAAACTATGGGTTTGCATGTTGTGTTTACTAGGGATTACTACAAGCTTTGTTTCTAGGAAAGTGTTAAGTATTTCTATAATAGTATCTCTATACTAACTTAATCTAGGGTCTTTTGTCATATATACAACACCAATCTATTTTAGAATTAGTTTAGAGTCTCCCATGATAGAAACTCTTTTAGATCCTAGATTCCTAACTTAACTTAAGACCTAAAATTAATGCTTCATATTCAGCTATATTATTTGTAGATTTAAAATTCAATCTGTTTGCATGACCTTCTAAGTAATTTTTCTCCAAATTATATGTCCACACTCCTACTCGTGCTCCTAACCTATTGACTAATCCATCAAATTCTATATGCCATAATATCTCATGATCATAATTTTCACTACCTGGTGCAACAAACTTTTCATCATTCACAACAATTAGACCTTCTTGTTCATTGAATAGCTTTGTGGTCTAGTTAGTTTCATTTTGTGTAGAAACTACAATTTCTTTTGGTTCTGTATCAATACTATCTAATAGTGTTTCTTGTGTTTGATCAGCATTATACAAGATAAAAGAATCAATATCTGAGTGTATGGAGTAGATGGGAAAGTTTTCAGGCTGATCATGGCTACTTACCATAAATTTTATTAAGGTTTCTCAGTATAGTTTCTTAGGCTGTCCAAAAATAGAAATTGTTGCATATGACACATCTAGTTGTAAATATCCCTAAAGTTTGGCTCCCCATGATCTGGATAACAGCATGCCATACTTTGGTGGGATGTCAGCAACTACAATGTCCATAAGGATGCTTTTGGCAGGATATTGAACTAAAGTAACACATAGGTCTTTAATCAATCCTAGACACTTCACTTGAGTAGAGTCAAATGATAATAATTCTTTGTAAGGCCTTGTAATTTCTAGGTTTAATTTCTCCATTACTGATTTGGGCATTAAATTGTGAGAGGTCCCAGAATCCAACATGGCATTGTGTAGAATTTTGTCATGGATACTAAGGCTAATGTAAAAAGGTGGAATTCCTCCTTCTAATGGTTTGCCATTAACTTCTAGACAAAATATGAGTTCGGGTTGTTCATCAAACAAGTTAATTGAATCCTAATTTTTAGCAATATTTAAGGTCTGGTTTATCTGTGATTTATAAGGTTCATTCTTGATTAGTTTTGTTAAAGGGATTGGAATCTTTAGCTTTGTTACCTCTGCTCCCAAATTGAATGGCAAAGGGGCTTTTTCCATTTGAAGGTTTGGAGTTTTTGTAGCAGGGATTTGAGTAGGGTTGTCTTCTTTTTCTTTACTGGGCATCTCCTTATGTGGATTTTCAAGTGGAATTGAACTGGATGGTTGATCAGCAGAAGGTTGATCATAGGTTATATCTACAATTGTGGGGTTAGAAAGATTTTGGTTCTGCCTAGGGACAATTTGGAGGATCTTTGAAAAAAGGGCTTCTTTTATTTTCTTGGGTTGATTTTGTGTTGTTTTCTTAGTTTGGTCAGGGACATCTATATTCTTTTTGGTTCTTAGATTATACTCTTTATGGACTTCGAAGATAACAGCCATATCCTTGTTTATAATCAAATGATTCACTAGATTGTACCTGTAATTGCTGCAACATATACAGTTCCTGCTCATCTTGGGTTAGAAAAACAATTTCCTCGTCATTTATTCCCATTAGGTTAATTTGTGTATCATGCTCTAGATTTTCTGGCTGGGATGTCTTTGCTTATTTTTCTTGAAAAGGAGGCCTTATGTTCTGATCTGGTCCGTTTTTCCCCATGTTTTGGTTATTTATTAAATTTGGGTTTCTAATTGGAGGTGCTTGTTGGTTATCCCATTGGGGTTTCCTTTCCATGTTACCTATTCTCTCCATTAGCCTTTCCATTTTTTTGGCCAAGCTATCTATTTTAATACCATATGGTGAAGTTTCATCCTTAATAGTTCTCTTTTCATTTCGAACTCTAGCCCTTATAGCTAACAAATTAGCTTCTACACTAACAGCTACACTTTGCATTTCTTCTAACGTTGGGGGGTTTCTTTCCCTAAGTTGGTATGTCATATCTATATCAAAACCATCAGGGAACTTTATTAACACTAAGTTAGGTAGAGGTCTAAGGTTAACTGGGATTGCATTATATATGTAATTGAATCTAGTGCAATAATCTTGAACAATTTCATTAGGTTCCTCTCTTAATATTCTCATATTCTGAAAGTATTTGTAAGGGATTCTTTTTCTTTTCCCACCTATCAATAAACAACCTTTGGA
The DNA here is from genome assembly GCA_000404065.3 of Pinus taeda. Classification (NCBI taxonomy): domain Eukaryota; kingdom Viridiplantae; phylum Streptophyta; class Pinopsida; order Pinales; family Pinaceae; genus Pinus; species Pinus taeda. The sequence goes on from APFE030849969.1 coordinate 95,507, forward strand.
AATTTGCTAGGTCTGTTATATGGTTGGCATGAAAGGCTTTAAACCACTTCTTGACATCACCAATCAAATTTTGGGCAAAAAGTCTCATCTAGACATCGGCTTCATCTATTTGATGTAGTTCAAAAAAGTCAGACATCTTGTTTACATGTTGATGGGCAATGTACTAGCCAGTAGCATCAAACAAGGGAATCTTACTGTGATAATTTGTAGGCATAGCATGAAGTTGGGCAAGTAAAATGAGAGGTAGTTCAAAAAATTCGGACATCTTGTTTACATGTTGTTGGGCAATGTACTAACCAATAGCATCAAACAAGGGAATCTTACTCTGATAATCTGTAGGCATAGCATGAATTTGGGTAGGTAAAACAAGAGGAGCATATCTATTTCTAAATGTTGTAGGTTGGGAGGGGATAAGATATGGGGTTGATATACTTGGAATTAATGCAATAGTGGATGAAGAACCAGGACTAGTAGGTGGTGAATGAGTAATGATAGGTTGGTGAGGGAGTGAAGGTATAAATGGTGGTGCAAAATGGAATTCAGAAGATACTACAGTCGAAGGGAATAATGGTGAATTCAAAGTAGTGAAGAAATGTTCAAAAAACTCAGGGGTAGTACTAGTATTAATGGATGATTGTGGAGATTTCATAATGTACTCATCAATTGATCTGTTGGCCTGTTGGAATTCAAGGTCTGCAATGAAATCAGGATCTAGAACAATTTCATATATTGCACTTTCAGATTTTGTTTTAAATAATGAAAGACAAAATTGCTAATCAAAGGGAAGATCTTCTAAAAATAACCACTCATTAGGAGATGAATTAGCCTTAACTAAAGGTAGTTGACTACCTGAACTTTCTTCTTTTTTAGATTTCCTTGAAATCAGGTTGGGATTATCAACTAACAGAGGAGGGCTGGGATCTGGATTAGCCCTAGTAAAATGAGTCTTCCTAGAAGCCAAAATTTCAAAATTTTTAATTTTTTTTTGTGAGATTTGTCAATATAACTTCTAGCAAATGACTCTAAGAGGCTCAAAATATAGAATTAGAATTCTCTTAAAGCTTTATTAGGGCTGAGGAATTGTTGGTTCCCCAGTGGAGTCGCCACTATGTTAGGACTGAGGAATTGTTGGTTCCCCAATGGAGTCGCCACTATGTTAGGACTGAGGAATTGTTGGTTCCCAAGTGGAGTCGCCACTATGTTATCACTCAGAATTTTCTCTAGAAGTATTAGAAGAAAGAAAATGACTGAGGTAACCACAAACCAACTTTTGGGCATAGAATCTAGCCAACCTAAGCTCAGATAGGGCTCTCTATATATGATTTAGATTTGTTTGATGGTATTCTAGGCTAGTTCTTAATGTTCAGGGGGTTTTTGATTTGTATTGAAGATTGTGTGATGGGATTCTTTAAACAGATGGATAGGATGATGTCTCTAGTCCATTGGGCTATGGAGTTAACAAAAGAGGAGTTGGACTAGATCAACTCACTAAAGGGAATGTTGAAAGGCCAAGATAGCAGAGTAGAGTGTAGGTATTTAGGCCAGAGGGGTGGAAAAGGTTTTAACCAGGGTGACAAAGAAATTAAGAATTCTCAGGCCGAGATTGAAACAAGGAACAAAGGGTAATCAGAAACAAAGGGAAATTAAGAATCCTTTTCTATAGATTATAAAGAAACAACCTAAACTAAGGAGAAATTAAGAATTCCTTAACTTAGATTATGAGTAGAAAACATGTGTTTGCCTAACTGTTACAACAAAGTGTAATTAAACAAATTCTGAGATAATACTTTAGTTATGGCATTCAGATTATAATAAACATTACGGAAAAACTTTAAGAAATATAACAACAACGTGAGAAAAAACTTGTCTGCCTTTCGCTCTACACATGAATCCTTTGAAATATTTGGCCTTTATTCATCAATCTAGCTTGTTGGCTCAGTCAATGCTCCAATGGCTTTACAATCTTTCTATCAAGAAGTCTATAGAAATTTTTAAGAATCCACACTACATACTTTGAATTGTGAAGCATTTATACTAAGGTTTTATTACAAATATCTCAAACTGACTTGAGATTTAATCTAGGAAATGTGAATATCTTCTTGCAGGAAGATAGAGACAGCTAGTGAACTACTTTCATGTTGTCCCTTTTATTGTGGTACTACTGGATTTTAGTGTCCCTTTTGTCCCTTTTAGCTCTTTATGCTCTTTTTTGTTTGGATCATTACGCTGGAGGCTTAATTTACTTCATCCTTTCATCTAATACTCCTTGTCATTGATACTCTTTCACTTTGATTACCTGTCTTTATCCTTCACTGTGTTTTTCCCTTTTACTTTACATTTTTATCCTTTTACTGTGTATTTCAACAGTAAATTCTTTTGTTTTTATGTGTATCAACATCGGGAAGTGGATATTTATCAAGTCTCTGTATGTTTAATTTTCTTGTCTTCTAACTGCATCTTCGGTTTCGTTCCTCTGATTTGACTGTCAATGCTCTGTATAAGTGTTTTCTTCTCTTCTTTATGTGTAACTGTCGTCATCTTTTGAATATAGGCTTTTAACAAGTTTCTTTTCGAGTATTGGAGTAAACAGGTTCTACGACTAGTATCAGAACTATTTATCCAAGCTTTGGTCTTCAGTTAATTACCTACAAAACTCAACAATAATTAAGAAAACATCGAATGGCTAGAAAGGAACTTGATGGCTTTATTTGCGCACAGATTCATGGGGAAGGGGTCATGGCAGTGTTTTGGACGTAAATGGAGGTGCAGTTGCATCATAGAGGTTCAGGGTGGCACTGCAGGGTTTAATGATTTTATACTGTGAAACGGGCGAAAGGGACAAAAATGAAGGTTTTCAGGGTTTTAAGATTAATGTGCACATTTTTTAATATGGTGCGAAATTTCATATTTACAAATCATAGTTGGTTTATCGGGTTGGTGGGGAGGTGGAATTAAGGTTCGTTACACTGCTTATGAGGCGAAGGCGGTTTTTAGGAGGGGTCACCCAATGTACTCTAGAGCATGACACATAGCCATCGGGGGAGGGGGGGGGTCGGGGAAAACCGCTTTATCGAGTGGGTAACATTCAACCATTGGGCGCAGCTGATATGGCTGTAGAGAATTGGATTTAGCGGATGTTGGTTAGACAACAATCGGGCAAGGGAAATGCACAGGTGTTATCGGGAATAGTGTCCATTCGGATGCTGCTATTCCCACTAAAATTGGAGGCTATCTTAGAAACAAACAAGTAAAGTCTACTTTCACTTTCCTTTATGAGAATAGATAGGAGTGGAACAAAGGAGACCAACCTTAGTCTTGCACTTGATTTCCTCTCCTTCCTGATAGAGCCTTGCTGCTTCTACTTTGTCTGCCCAGTTTCAAAGAGCACCTGTGGAATCACAACAACATACTACTATCGAAGAACAAAGATCTATATTCATAAATAACACAGGACCAGATGTGTGTTAACCATATAAATGCATATATAACGAAACATACAAGAATATGGAGGAAAACTTGAATAGCTTTATTAAGATGAAAAGTAGCAAGAGGATTACAACCATATGTTCTGACCCAGCATCATCCTCCA